>QODF01000031.1:4506570-4519555 GCA_024372805.1 Oostethus manadensis | reverse complement strand
CTCTTCAAAGCATTCAAAATAATCAATTTACTTTGACTAACTAATTTACTTTGGTATTACACAGCAAGACCAACAATATTTTTTGGATTGTGTAAGAAACCCCTGTGAGTGAGGTCTCTAATCCAATAAAATGTTCACTAAAGGTCGATCCAATAAAAGATAAAATTGGAAAAAATGGGTGTGCGAAATACTTTTAGGGGTAGGACTAATCATTTGACATGGTTATAGATCAGTTTAGGTGGGATTTAGAATATATGACATTTTTTAACAAACTCTCTCCAACGCAATAGTAATTTACTGACAGTCCCTGAATTGTATTTTTTATTTTTTTAACAAACCTTTAACGCCATAGCAATTTGACAGTCCCTGATCTTGTTTTTTTCCAACAAACTCTCTCTAACGCATTAGTAATTTACTGACGGTCCCTGATTTTTTTTTCCCAAACCATTTTTAACGCATTAGTAATTTATTGATGGACCCTGACCTTATTTTTCCATAACATACTCTTCAACGCATTAGTAATTTATTGACGGCCCCCAGTACCGGGTGGCAGGAGTCAAGTGGCAACCAGCTTTGAAGCGCATTGTTACCCCACACCATCCATGTTGGAGTGCGGGCCAGAGTTATGAACGTTAAACGGCAACCGGATCGGCTCGAACTCTGGAGACGATTTTTATCTTAAAAATGCATCAAAAGAGCAGCGGTTCTCGACCCTTAAGATCCAATCGGGACATCCCTGGTCACGCCTCAATAGTAGTGGAACATTACTGGGACCCGGTGGCCAGAATACTGCATGTACCTTTGTCTTTCAATATTTTTTTACTAATGATACGGCATATTCAACCACAAAACAGCGTCATTTATACATTCGTTTGTGAAAAATGGCGGTAATCGAAGCGCCATATTGCAGTTGGCTAAATATACTATGTAAGGAAAATATCCTTTTCACCCTACTTGACTTCGACGAAGTGAACGCAAAAACGCAAAACGGACGCAAAACGCAAAAAGAAGTATTTCGGACTTGAGTGAAGTCAAGCCCGTCGTGGAGCCAAGAACTGTGCATGGACAATGAAAGCCACCATCAGTCCATCCCCACCCAACACACAATGTCCGTACGCTGCCCACTAATCACACGTTCCATCAACTATTCCACAGTGACTTTAAACTGCATAACCGCTTCCGAAATCTCCTTTAGATGCGCAGGGATTATTTTTAGCACAAGTCTCACGCTACATTGAAAGCGTACGGACTTACCCAACCATGACTCCGTGGGTTTTCCGCACCGGCCGGAGTCGGTGGAGCTTCAACAGTCCCCTCTACGCGTTCTTCCCTTGGATGTGTGAACTGGATATTTACTACATGTTCATCGGACGTCTCCCGGAGAACCCTTGCTGGTCTGACATGGGTTTTTTCCTCAGTCCCCCCTGAGTCCGTGGCGCTGGGACAGTCGGAAGGTATTCTACTGACGGTCACACTCTGCCTTTTGCACTTTGCATGCTCACCGGGTGCCGGCCTGTGGCTGGTTTTGATGTTGGTGCTCTGTCCTCGGGTGGGTTTAAACCCCGGAGCCGCTCGGACGGTACCGGTTGATGGTCTTGGCCTTTTACCCCTATGACAAGCCTCCACATCATCCTTCCTGGGAACAGTATTTCTTCCAATTGTTGGGAGGGATTTATTCTACAATTAGAGAACATGTCAGCACAAGAAATGTTGAAAGAACCAACAGTACAGTGGAGCTTTGGGGAGCATCAAGAACAAGAACAATCAAACCAGCAGTACCTGTCCAAGTATTTTTGGCGAGGAATTAGCCGGTCGGGGTCCAACTTTAGCGTCGATGTTCTTAAAGTCCAGTTTAGGAAGCCTCTTCTTCTCATGACTTGACATTTTGGAAGCTGTCACCTTGGGTGAAGGTGGCATGTCTGCTTTGATGTTTGGACTTCTTTGATGGATGCGGGGTTTAGGGACCACCGCGAGCATTCCAGCACAATTTGATACCGCTGCGGTTTCCTCGTCGTCTTGTACTCGGGTGATTGCGGCGGGCATAGGACATGATTTGTGGGTGGCGTCGCCAATGTCCTCAGGTGGTATGTGAAGTGCAACCAGCGGATGGACATCCTGTGTGTCTTTCAATGGCATCTCGGACTTTGGCTCAGCAGCTGCGCTCATTGCTTCGGTGCCCGGCCGTGTACGGTTCCCGCTGCTATGGAGGCCTGAACTGGTGGCGCTGGGTCTCCGTACACCGGGTTCGGAGCTGAGTGACACAAACAAAGCTTCATCTTCACCGTCATCGTCGCTATCATCCTCATCTGCCAGGACTTCTGTTGCCTCTGAATCCGGAGTGGACGAGCCGAGTCTGCTGTCACGTCGTTCGCCGTGGTCAACGGTATCGGACGCCGAGGACGGGGGAAGTGCAAAGCCGGCGTTGTCATTCCAGGTGTCTCGGTGTTCACCGGCGCTGGCGTCAAGGTAAACAGACACCGAGTTGTCGTTTGAGTCCGACAGCTCGGTTGCCATTTGCTTCTTTTCGAATGCGAGCTCGTCGTTTCGGGCTATTTTGCTTTCGTCCGCCTGCACCCAGTTGAAAAGAACGTCTTGAACAATTCCACGGGTTTGGGTCAACAACGTAGTTGTCAGGGTGACCTGGAGCATGTCGTCGTCTTGGGGGCTGACGGCACACACGCTGCTGATGCTGCTCCGGGTGTCCGCCGACGCCGGAGACTCCCCCACACAGGAAGACGACGAGGAAGAAGAAGCGGAGGACAATGGAAAAGCATTTCCATTGTGGTCTCCGGCACTTCCAAGAGGGAGTCTCATACTTGTCTCTCGCGTCCCCGCATCAGTGGCTCTCACACGGGGCTTGCAGACGCTCATCCTACTGTGATCGGCATACAGCTTCTTCAGGTGATGCGGGTTATCATCAGTCTGTAATAAGCTTCCTAAACCCTCCGCCACTTCAGCACGACTCCCGAACCTCTTGTTCGGCACTATCTTTGCATTTGATCAAAAGCCCAATCCATTACAGTATTGGATAGTTTGGAGCTATCGACTCATCTTTGGTGTTACCTTTGGTCCTGCAGTAATTTGACCTCGATTCACCCGGACTGCAGCATATCCAGAAGTGATGCGTGTCACCAGTCAGCAGAGAACCGAACAAAACTTTCATAGACCGGACTGACGGTTATGTATCGGAGATACTCTTCTCGTATAATCTGGAAAAAAAAAAGAGGAGAGGAATGACAAATTACAATACCGTTTTTAGTCTGACCAACAAAAGTGTCCCAACAATGTACTTCACACATACTAGGGATGTCCCGATCCACGTTTGTCGGCATCCGATCTGATTTTTGTATAGTGTTGCCGATCCGATCTGTTCTCGCGCCTTTTTTCCCCCAAGTGAGCGTTTACATGCAAATAAACGGCCGACTGAATTACAGCCATCCTGACGTGGAATGATTCAGCCGCCATTATACTACTTTTAAGGTTGGCTTTAGATCCATTTGTGGGGTGATCAGAATATAACCAGCTGTAAGAGCGGCACTTCCCATGCGAGCTCCCGGTACCTTGATAGAGGAGTCTGGGCACAGCGAGGGGAGTCAACCGCTCTAGCTACAGAGTCGAATATCCAGCATGAAACGGGACTTCCGTACGGTACCCCGCGGACCTGTCTGCACGGTGGTGTCGCGTTTTCTTCTTCATCCGGGCGCCGGGAGTGATGATGTTGGAGTGTCACCGAGAGTTTAGGCAACCGGATCGGCCTGATCTCGCAGCGCAAGCAGATGTTATCTTCAAATCCTGATGATCGGAACGAGACATCCCTAATACATACAGTACGTTACCACATTTCTGTTTATTGAGATCCTTAACTTGTTCAATCTCGGCAATTTTTCAAAAGACAACCCCTTCAGTGCCGGCCATTTTTGACAATTTTGACTGATCTTACGAGGCACTCAGAATATTAAGTTCTATGGCTATATAAACATGGACCCTACCAAAAGAAAGATTAGACTCCCATTTTTCATCTGAAAAGTTTTTGCCTTTTCCGTTCTTCAGTATCAGCAGTAGAACATACAGTAGGTAAGTTTTAGGAAAATATTAGTTCCTGACTAAAAAAGGAAGAATGACAGCTTTTTGTGAAAAGATACATTTCAACCATAATTTTCATTCTGACACAAGTATTTTTTTGTTTTGTGACAGCTCCAATATCTAAACAACTATACCACAACATCCACCCATCATCTTCTACGCCGCTTATCCTCATTAGGGTTGCGGGGGTGTGCTGGAGCCTATCCCGGTTGACAACATAAACAACGCCAAAATAATATTTTTACAAATATAAACACCATGAGCTATTTAGAGTTTTCACATTTGGAACCGAACTGTGTGCGCACATGCGTTAAAATGCGTAACCGTGTTCTTCCACTTCCTCCTTACTGTCATGTATGTTTTTTCCATCCACGTGATCACCGCCCGGCGCTTATCAAATGCACTTCTGCCTCCTAGTGGCCGTGTTTATAACTGCTCGGGAGCAACGTGCATTCCTGCGGACTTGCGTTATGACCCGTTTGAGCCTTTCGTGCAAAAAAAACCAACGTAAAAAGACGAATAAGTAAATACATCTTTGAGATCGGGCGTAAGGGTTTTAAAAAAACCTAAGAATACATCTTTGGTTTTGAATGAGTTAAAGGGCTCGTGACACCGAAAAAAAAGTTGAGAAAAAATTAAATTACTCACCTAATAAAACATTTTGTCATATTTTCTGAACCGCTCTGTAAAAAGGATGACTCCTAAACTCGTTTTGGGTTAAAAGGCAATTTCAAAACCCACTCAAATTTTTCATCACTCCTGCTTTATGAGAGGAAGTGGACGTTCTAGGTATTTATGGCGGAGAAAACCTGTATATGATCTTCCAAATTTGCTTATGAACATTATTAGAGCCCGCTAGACACTAAATAACACCCCTATGGTCACCTTCACGCTCCTATCATAATCATAATGGACCTCCTCTAAACGCCTTATAGCCTCATCACTCACAGCTCGGAGGTTCTGAAGGGGGCGCTTGGCTATGAGCTCGGCCGGTTGTCACGACGCCGGAACTTTTGCAATTATGTAATCAAATGGTAACTGATCCTGGAACTTAGGCTAATAATTACCATCAATTCCCAAGTGCTCCTGAATATAAGAGGGAGCCACCAAATTTAAAGAGAAAAAAATAATGTATACATGTATAGGCCGCACTTGTTTATAGGCTACAGATGTCCACGTTGTAGGATTTTGCACAAAAGGTACACTTTCAAGCTCGCCATCGACATTCCCAGCGCCACTTGTTGCAAGCAGAAGCTGCACCAATTCTACCCGTGATCCAATTCACTTAAGATTTGTCGGATCAAAACACGGAGACTGCATACGACATCAATACGTGATATTAGAATCCACTTCGGAAAATCACTACTTCCTGAATCTGCACGCTAAGCATCATGGGAACTACTGTTCGAATCAGCTATAGTCATCCGCCCAAGCTTGGGGGTTACTGGGAGGCACATTTTCAAAGCCACCAATTTGGCGGTCTGGAACCGAAAGTCCAACAGGATCTTTGGTGGAGTCTGCCATCACTTGATTCTGTAGTACAAATGTTACGGTACACTATTCCCACTACCCGGGAGCGGAATTACCGACTTACCGCAGGCCTAGGGCCCCGAGATTTCCAGCTGTTCACCAGCTCATCAAATGTTTGAGTCCCCGGCCTTTAAGAGCCAAAATCTTGGCAAAAATGTGGATTCAATGTCATTTTTTATCAGGTGCCCACACTGTCATGATCCCTTGATGGCAAAGGCAAAAAAGCTTTCCCTCTTTGACCGCGGTGGGATTGTTGAGGTTGGACGACGTCAACTGAAACTTCTACAACCATCAAAAAAAGTCAAGTGGTCGAGCCAAAAAAACCATCACCGGCCCTGAGGATCCAATTACACAGGTCCATCCTCGGTCCAAACGAACCATCAAATGCCTTCTCCGAGAGAAAGTCAAGGGAAGACAACACAAAACTGAATTTACAAGGGAACGCCAAACATGGGACATTGAAAGGCGGAAGAAAGTTTTATTCTCCTTGGCGGTCCAGATTGTTTCCAACGTTACTGGCATGGCAAGAAGATCCCCCCTGAGAGGTTTTCCATGTGGCACAGAGGAGGTGGCGCCATCATGATCTGGGGAAACACTGGAGCTTCGGGTTGCGCAGGGGCGTCAAACGGCAGCTGGCCATGAGCTGGCCAATGGAGAACATTTGGGGATGGATGGCAAGGGAAGCTTGCAAAAACAGATATCAGTTCCACGCAGTGGATGCCGTCTTCACCACCTGGAGCAACATTCCCACTAGCCTCGGGGAAACACGGGCATCAAGCAGATAGAAATCCATATCTGTATTTCTGAGGTGATGAACAAAGATGGTGCAGCTACTCATACGGAGTACTTTTATTTCCATTTTTGTTTTTTTATTTTGTATATGTATATGTGTGTGCATATATATATGTATATGTGTGTGTGTGTATACGTGTACATAAATGTGTATATATATGTGCGTGTATATGTATATATATATTATATATAATGTTTATATATGTATGTGTATGTGTGTACTGTATATGTATATACGTGTGTGTGTATACATATATATATATGTATACACACACACATATATACATATATATACATACACATATATACATACACATATATACATATATATACTGTATATTACATAATCTTTTTACTGGAGACCAGTATGCAGCAGGCAGACCATCATTTGGCAAAGCTGAGCACCGCGTCACACGACAGCATCCTCGGCCCTTCCTGCAATGGAGCGCACACGCAGGCACGGCTGTAGGAGACTGCGGTCCAAGCTCCAAAGTCTCGCATATTGAGTGAGTGTTGGCCCTCACTGACCGCAAAGGTCCTGAGCAGATCCGGCCCATACATGGTCACGCAGCCTGAGCTGTGGTGGCTTCACGCTTGCCGCCTTCACTACCAAAATCCTAGCACTCCGATGGAAAACCGATGGCAAACCTATCGGTGTTTGACTTCTCTTGCATCCTTCTTTACTGGCTTTGCCTAGCTGTCAACAATCGCCGCCACCAAGCTAGCTGGGTTCTCGTCTTTGGACTCCAAACGTGACTTTTTACCACTGTGACATTTTGTTTGTCAAACAAACAAGCAATGGGATCAGTTAGGAGCTCATTTTTGTCCCACGGGAAGGCGGATATTACGTCCATCGGGCACATACTACACCGCTAGTCCTCATTAGGGTCGCGGGTATGCTGGAGCCTATCCCAGCTGACCTTGGGCGAGAGGCGGGGTACACCCTGGACTGGGCCACACGGTGGATGAGTGGGTAGCACGTTGGCCTCACAGTCAGGAGGTTCACGGTTCGAACCTCCGTTGGGCATCTCTGTGTGGAGTTTGCATGTTCTCCCCGTGCGTGTGTGGGTTTTTCAAGGTGCCACTGTATAAATGACAAAACAATACCCGCAGTGCGCCGGTAACTCCTCTCTTCTCCCAGAGGCGATGTAGTTTGTGACAACTCAGTCAAATCCACACAAGTAGGGCTTTGAAACTAAACTTACCGTTCAAAATACCTTTTTCTTTGGTTCCGCTTCGAGCGCAACGCAAAACCACCGCCGCCGCGCTTCCTCAAAGTACGGTGTGGGCCGAGGGTCAAACAGGACATGCGCACGGTAATCGCGCGTCCCCAACAAATAGGGTGCCGTTAACTTTGACGGCCCCGAGTATCGGGTGTGTTTGAAGCGTCCGAGCACAGTCATTGCGACAAGGCATTCTGAAGCACCGCCGTCCGCATCAAGAAACATAACCACATGGACTATTTGCTAGTAGGTACCCACACATACACACATGCGAGTGACGCAGACAACGCAACACGACGTAGCAGATCTTTAAACTCACAGCTCGGTGTTCCTCTCAGGCTGCACAAAAAAGAAAAATAATGGAAGGTCCTGCAGGTTTATTACTCTCCTCGCGTCACTCCAGCAAGCACTCGCCTATCTGTCCTCACACACACACACACACAGCCCTCGCTCATGTTTCCCATTATAAGCGGGTGTGCGGAGGCACGTATACGCAGGCGAGGGGAAGACTACGCAGTATGTGACGTGGTCTGCAGAGGAGAGGGAGAGACGGGGGGCTAGGGGGGTGGCAATCCGTTCTGTGGTTACTCTTTTTGCTTTCGGCAATTCCAAGTGTGATAGAAAACGGTGTGTTCCAAGGAGTTCAGGAACACACACACACACACACACACAAGTCCAGTGTGGGAGGATGGCTGAGTCATGCGTTGGAGGTGTTTCCACAGGGTTGGTGTACCAGGTAACCCAACTCCTCTGGCGCACTGCCCTCAACCTCCAAAACATAAGAGGGTGTCCATTGCTCCATTTCATTTTCTTCCGTTTATCCGGGTCCCGGTCGCGGGGGCCACAGTCTGCGTAAGGAAGTTCAGAATTCCCGGTCCCTGGCCATCTCCTCCAGTTCCACCGGGAGGACTCCAAGGGGTTCCCGGGCCAGCTGTGAGACATAGTCTCTCCAGTGTGTTTTAGGTCTGCCTCGTGGCCTTCTCTCGGCTTAGCAAGCAAGGTACACCTCACCGGGGAGGCGTCCGGGAGGCACCGTGAACAGATGCCCGAGCCACTTCAACTGGCTCCTCTCCATGTAAAGGAGCAGTGGTTCTACTCTGAGTTCCTGATGACCGAGCTCCTCACCCTATGTGTCTTAGGGTGAACTCCTCTGTGAATCACCACCTTATCGTGGTGGAGGGGTTTGAGTACCCAAGTGATCCTAGGACCTATGTCGTTTGGGTCTATATGCCAGTGGTAGGCTCTCCCAAAGGCAGACAGGTCCTAGGGGATGGGCCAGACAAAGAGTGATTCAGAACACCCGATGAAGAAGAACGAGAGGAGAATCGACAACTTGTCCCCAGGTGGGATGCCAGGGCCTCACCCTGGAGCCAGGTGTAGTGGAGGGGCTTGCAGGCGAGCGCCTGGTGGTCAGGCCGTCACCCGTGGGCCCCAGCCCGAAGATCTATCCCCCACAGACCCGCCACCCGCAGGGTGCAGGCATAAGGGTCTTGCATTGCGTTTGGGCGGCGGTCGAGGGCGGCCACCTGAGCGACTTGGTCTTCTACAGCTAAAAAAACAAACCATTTGCTTAAATACGCATATTTTATTTTTACTGACAGTTGGCTGAATTCAAGAAACAACATGATGACTTATTATTAACATATTTTCGAAACAGTCTTTTTAATCCGCTTTGTCCTCTTGGGAGCGGAGAGCCTCCACAATACCACACCAGCGACCTCATTTCTGGGCGCTTCTCTTCAACTGAGACCATTTCCACCCGGCTGCCTTCATTTCGCGCTCACTGCGTCGTCTCCACATCTCCCTCGGTTTGCCCACTCTCCCTTTGCCTTGAGGGTTCCACTCCAGTGCTTGTCTGGTGATACTGAACGGGCTCTTGTGACAAGTGTGGCCTACCCAGCCCCATTTTCTCTTTCGAATCTCCTGGTCGATGGGTATCTGTTCGGTTCTTTCCCACAGGGTGGCATTTAGATCTTTTCTGGCCATCTGAAGAGTAGAATGTTGCGGAGGCATCTGTTGATGAAAACCTGAAGTTTGCTGGGGGCTGTCTCGGTCGGTCTCCAGGTTTACAGCCGAACTGCTTTCACATTGGTGTTGAAGATGCGGACTCTGGTGTTCGTGGATAGAGCAGTGGAGATCCAGATGGGACGCAGGGTGTTGAAGGCATGCCTGGCTTTGTTGATGCGGCTCCCAAGGTCCTCCTCTGCTCCTCCATCCTTGCTCACCACGCTGCCCGGGGAAGAACCGGTTTGAAACGGTGAAGCCATGAAATTGGAAGCCCAAAGTGGTTACTGTCCACTTTGGGCAGTTGGACAGTGATTACTATCCAACTGCGAGACAGGTAGCGGAACCCGCTACATGTGTACAGTCGTCCCTCGCTACATCGCGGTTCAAACTATGCAACGTCACTCTATTGCCGTTTTTGGAAAATTGGTTAATAAATGCTCGCTGTCTCATAGTCGACTATAGACTGTTATTAATCCAAAAATTATTCGTAGGGATGTACGATGTTCGCCGTCATAGAAAAGGGCTGGTTATCCAGACTTGGATTTTCAGATGGATGGCTTTCGGCCTCGAGCGGTCTCTGTTGTATCTTTTGCTTTTCCTTGGTTGACTCTTAAAGCGTCAACTGAGTGTTTTTAGTTTTCGGGCCGCCTGTCCCTGTTGCTTCTTCCCATTGCTTTGCTGCACAAATGCAGCGTATCTCTAGGACGGATTCATCCCGAGGTCAGAGACTAAATTGTAAGGAACTCATGCTTAGCAGTCATTGCAAAGCGCAAGTTTGACATCCGACATACCTCGGGAACCTATAGGCCTAAATACGGCGTTATTTTAAAATTGTTTTTTTGGAAAAAAACCCGATTGTCCCCGCAGTGATTCCGTAGCCGGCACAGTACAAGTGAGTACTGTACAAGGCAACGCACACTAACCAGGGTGTACACTAACCAAGGTTCCACGATATAATAAATACAGCGGTTTTACTCTGAATGCGAATGAGAGTGAATATTCTGGGGTGACTCAAATGACAAGTAGGAGCAGCCAAGAGTGCACAACAACCCCACACGCACTCACACACAAGCCTAGTAATCCTAACTCCCTGTGACAGCGAGACCATGACGTGCTTCAACAGGCAAGTGCTGGATTGGACTTGCACAAACACTCGCAGCTTCGCCTGAAATCACGCTTAACCGAACCTAAAAACGCCGCTACTTTTTGCGTGCATTACATTCCGTCTCGGTAAATGTATTACCTAGTTATCGAATAACGACTACATACAATTCATGTGAATATTTGTCCATTGAACATTGTTTTCAATGAATTTTCCAATCGTTTGTAACATTTTAAGGAAAAATGGCAGAATTTGCACATTTCCGGACAAAACCCCACGATAAAATACGCAAAAATGTCATACGGGAGGCACGGGTACAGGCGAGCCGGAATGTGCTTGTCACTGCTGTTCTTCCATAGAGATGAAAATATTGACAATTTTTTTCCGCTGTATGTGAATGCGTGGAGCTGAATGAACAAATGGAGCAGAAAGAAAACAGAAAATGGGCAGGAAAGGTTTGAGTACACAATGCTAAGCTTGGCATGCTAACACTGTTAACATGCTAATGTTCACATTCAACACAGAGCATGTCTGCGTGTGTTAATACTATAGTGTCAAAATATGCAACTATGCTAATGTTAACATGCTAGCGCTAACATCTGTCATAATAGCACTCAGTGTTTATATGGGTTTCTACTCATGAAAACATTTTAAATGCTACAATGCTAATGTTAGCATTCTAACAACGCTAACCAGCATGATAGCGCCAAGTGTTTCTGTAAATCTATACCTAGAAAAAAGGCAAAAAAGGCTACTATGCTAACGTTAGCTTTCTAACAACCCTAACTAGCATGATAGCGCTTAGTCTTTCTGTAAATCTATACCTATAAAAAGGCTACTATGCTAACATTAGCTTTCTAACAACGCTAACCAGCATGATAGCGCCAAGTGTTTCTGTAAATCTATACCTATAGAAGGCTACTATGCTAACATTAGCATTCTAACAACGCTAACTAGCATGATAGCGCCAAGTGTTTCAGCAAATCTATACCTGTAAAAAAGGCAAAAAAAGCTACTACGCTAACGTTAGCTTTCTAACAACGCTAACTAGCATGATAGCGCTTAGTGTTTCTGTATATCTATACCTATAAAAAGGCTACTATGCTAATGTTAGCATTCTAACAACGCTAACCAGCATGATTGCGCCAAGTGTTTCTGGAAATATATACCTATAAAAAAAGGGCAAAAAAGGCTACTACTGTATGCTAACATTAGCATGCTAATATGCTAACTGCTAGCATGCCAACATGTACATAACAGCGCAAATGCACCAAGAATGCTAAATGTCCTGATTGAGTTGTTCATTTTGACTCTTCCCTTACCCTAACGGTCAGAAAGCAAAACGAGCCGGCTCTTGTTGTTTGTTTCAAAGGAGCCGATTCGTTCACGAACGACCCATCACCACACACACATCACCTTAGGAGTGGCAGACATCGTAAGAGAAGCACTCCAGGGAGTGTTCAAAGAAAATTGCAGCGTATGACACAAACCAAAACCACATCGGTTGAGAAATATGGACCTTTGAAAAAAAATTCCCCATTCACTTTTAATGGGGAAATTTTTTTTTTCAAAAACGGGTAATTGCGGAAAATCCTCCCGGATTTGTTTGGGGACAAAACTAAAATGGTCGCACAGTATGAGGAAGGAGTTAGATGCCAGGAAACGTCGTAATAAGAAAAATGTAAAAATGTGTGTATAGAATGACAAGTTCACTCATTTTCTATGCGCTTATCCTCATCAGGGTGGCGGGGATGCTGGAGCCTATCCCAGCTGGCTTTGGGCGGGAGGCGGGGTACACCCTGGACTGGTCGCCAGTTCCCTTTTTTGTTTGTTTTACTGGAGAAGGAGGCAAAATGGCTCTTTTTGACGGTAAAGGTTGGCGACCCCTTTGTAAGGACAACGCCTACCTTTCCCAAAACAAGCCGATACAATACAAATGCACGATATCGTCAACAACGGGACCGGACCTCAAAATGGCTTTTGGTGACAAAGACATGTGTCCTAAAAGCTTGCAAAAGGTCTTCCCCCGGAGCCAAATAGCAAACTTTTTTTTAGACCCTTCTTGATCCGCCTGTCACACAAGAGTGCGGCCTAGTCTTCCTAATCTTGGATAGAAGTACAGTACCGCTTATGTAACTCTCAGTACTGCAACAGCAGCCGTGTCCACTTAAGTACACATAAAGCAAAAATACACAGAAAGCACATAGAAATGCAAATGGATACATAGGAAACACATAGAAATACATAG
>QODF01000031.1:4466259-4505247 GCA_024372805.1 Oostethus manadensis | reverse complement strand
AGAAAGCACATAGAAAGCACATAGAAATACACAGAAATACATAGAAATACACAGAAATACATAGAAAGGACATAGAAATACACAGAAAGCACACAGAAAGCACATAGAAATACACAGAAATACATAGAAATACACAGAAGCACATAGAAAGCACATAGAAATACATAGAAATACATAGAAATAGACAGAAATACACAGAACTACATAGAAATACACAGAAATACATAGAAATACACAGAAAGCACATAGAAAGTACATAGAAATACACAG
The DNA here is from genome assembly GCA_024372805.1 of Oostethus manadensis. Taxonomy (NCBI): domain Eukaryota; kingdom Metazoa; phylum Chordata; class Actinopteri; order Syngnathiformes; family Syngnathidae; genus Oostethus; species Oostethus manadensis. The sequence continues at coordinate 4,504,977 of QODF01000031.1, read as the reverse complement.
AAAGCACATCGAAAGCACACAGAAAGCACATAGAAATACATAGAAATACACAGAAATACATAGAAATACATAGAAATACACAGAAATACATAGAAATACATAGAAAGGACACAGAAATACACAGAAATACATAGAAAGCACATACAAAGCACATAGAAATACACAGAAATACATAGAAATACACAGAAATACATAGAAAGTACATAGAAATACACAGAAAGCACATAGAAAGCACATAGAAAGCACATAGAAATACACAGAAATACATAGAAATACACAGAAATACATAGAAAGCACATAGAAAGCACATAGAAATACACAGAAATACATAGAAATACACAGAAATACACAGAAATACATAGAAATACATAGAAATAGACAGAACTACATAGAAATAGACAGAACTACAGAGAACTACACAGAAAGCAGGCCAGTGCAGGAACTTCCAATCCCAATCAATCCTAATCCAACACAAGAATAAAACATTCTGACAGACTGACATCATCCTAAAGAGCCTTCACAACGCGTCAAAGCCCCCCCACGTGGGGGTGGGGGGGTGTTTCCAAGTAAATCAGCCCCCCCTCTTGTTTACCTTCCCAACACCGCGAAATAAAAAGCAACACGCAGCCCGGCGGGGAACGCGGGAGGGCAAACTCACCGTCCGGGGCAGAGATGAGGACTTTCCCTTCCAGCCGGACGCCGGACGCCGGACGCCGCAGCTTCCACCTGAAAAAAACGCTTTCCGGCGAGGGGAGGGGTGGAGGGGGGCAGGGGGAGGGGAGGGGGTGGGGCAGTAGTAGCCGATGCATCGATCCGATACGGGGACGGCTGATACCGATACCGATACCGATGCTGTTTAGCCGTGACCCATTATCTGATTTGTGATTTGAATTTGTTGCGCATAGTCAGTTTTAAAAAAGGGGGGGAAAAAAGTTACCAAAATAAATTCAACAATTCACCTCTCGTGTATCCTGGATCACTGAAAGCCTTCTGAATGCAGTTTTAACACTATTAGAGCCCCCCAGGCAAGAAATAGCAACCCTATCGTCCCCGTTACACCCGCATTGCCCAATATTGTAGCCATAATAAGAGTAAATAATCCATTTAATACATAAACGAGGTTTGTGTGTGTTGATATATGTGTGTTGCCCAGGGGAGCCCAGTGGTGGGCGGACAGGAAGTGACGTCGGAGGTTCAGGTTTGAGTTTTAGCTTGCTGGTGACGAGGATTGCCGCGTGTGTCGTTCAAACCGGCAATAAAAACCTGCTGTTCCGGCGATCAAGTCTGGTGCTTGTGTATCTCAGAACATTTTGCTATTTTGGCGTGAAAATGCATCATAAAAAATTTATTTAGTGGCGATAGGCATTTTTTTGACTAATAATAGGTCGTATTCGACCACGAAACAACAGTTTATTAAGAAATATATTTCTGAAAAAAATATAAGTGGATGCAACCTTGGTTAGCGTACTCCCTGGTTATAATGTTTTTTTGGTTAACATTCACGAGCAAATTTTGTCTTTTTTGCTTCCATTTTGCGGTAAGCGTACGGTAAGGCTCGCGTCGTGTCGTGTTATTAATACGCGACGTGAGCCCAACTGCGATTCTAAAGTGTTTTCATCACAAAATGTTAACTTGTTAGCAACCGAATACAAATAAATACACTGAGATTTTGAGATGGAAAGTCACAGAGACAGAAAAGATTCGTAATTTTATGAAAAAAGTTGGGGTTTTACGAGAAAAAAAGTTGTATTTATACAAGGAAAAAGTACAAAAAAAAAGTAAATTCAAAAGAAAAAAAAGTCTTAATTTTATGGAAAAAAAATGACATAATGGTAATATTATGTGTCTTTGTGACCTTTGGTCTTGGGCACTCAAAATATTATGACTTTTTCATAAAAATATGACTTTTTCTTAGGAAAATTATGACTTTTCGTAAATGTACAAATTTTTTTTCGTAAAATTCCGATTTTTAATTTCGAAATCTCCGAATTTGAAAAACTGGCCCTAATACTCCGTCGTTACGAGAATAAAACTCGTACATGGTCAATAGTAATTTTGCGACTTATTTGTTAAATTACGACTTTTTCTTCATAAAATTATGACTTTTCATAAATTTACAACATTTTGTTTTCGTAAAATTCTGACGTTTAATCTCAAAATCTCCAATTTTTAAAAACTGGCCCTAATATTCCGACGAGAATAAAACTCGTACATGGTCATATTATGACTTTTTCTTAAAATGATGCCTTTTTCTCATGAAATTATGACTTTTAACCTCGAAATCTCTGATTTTTTTTACGTTTCGAGAATAAAACGTGTACATTTATGAGAATAAAGAGGTAATATTACGTGCCATTCGGACCTTTGGCCCTGGTCAAACGTAGTATTGACCACTTTTATCCTAAAATTACCATGTAATTCAATTGTCTTCATACCTCCCCACGATTGCATTACAAAATAAGGGTCATTTTACGAAAAATAAGGGAAATGATGATATTCATTTCGTGCATCTTTTATTTTGAAGGCCTGACTTTTCCGACTACCGGAAGTGTTGATAATTAGTTGTCCAGACGTTGCCGAGAAAACCGGAAGCTACCCTGCTCGGGCACTGGGGATTTTTGTTTCTTTCAAGATAAAACACCGCAATAATATTGCGACTATTCGGGAGTGCGCCGCAAAAGAAGGAGAAAATACGCCGTTTTCCCGGTGAAAACGGGAGCTTGGCGAGCACGCCTTGTTGTTGTTGGCGCCACCGGAGAGGATTTTTGCGCTTGCGGTTTGGCGGAAGTCTCTTACTTCGAAAGCCCCAACCGGACACGAGTTGAGTCAATGCTGCTGGAAATCGAGCCGAGTCATGTTGTGAGTGTTATCATTGCCCCTGCCCACTGAGACCAGTGATAGTGGTTACTGGTTAGCTCGAGTATCGCCAGTGTGGGAGCAACGTCGGCGCTGCTCTTTATTCCAACGCAACCGAACGAATCACAGAAACGCAAAGCGGTGAGAGGTAGTTCAGGACCAGCAGCCAATCAGAACACGCGACACTTGACCGCCGAGGAAGACGCGTTTGGCCACCATTTTGGCCGTCAGTGATGGAGCACATCCGGACGCCAAAGGTACGGTTGGGTTCATTTGGACGTCCCGTCTGTGACGTTGTACCGTCTTTTGCCTTGTTCACGTTGTCATTCCGCCGTCCCGTACGCACAAACATCCCAATTAGCCGCCAAGCATCCTTTGACGTCACCGTGCGGACGCTGCGGGGTTTCTCCAGGCGGCCGCCAGGGGGCGCCCCCAAGCCCTCACGCGGCATCACTGTAGGCGTCCTATCCTAAAACCGATATTGGGCGCTGATAGTGGGCTACTGCACTAATTTTTGCTTAATTTTTGCCAAAAGTGAAACGTCCAAAAACCGAAGCATTTTTTTCCCCAAGGGAAATAGTGTCAGTTAAATGAGTCCATTCGAAACGCCCCCAAAATATGACCAAAAAACCACTTTTTGTAGAGAATAATTGAACTTGTTGTCGATGCGGCAAACCGAACGGTTTGCGCGGCGCCCTCATTTGCTCAGTGCGCCTGAACGGGCCTTACCGTAGCAATAAGTAGGCTGATTGGTGTCGTGTGTGAGATCCGAGATGGATGGATGAACAAGCAGTGCAGGGGAAAATCCAACACCTTTTGGGTGCAATGTTGTACGCTAGATCCCATGCAAAAAGTCGGTGAACCTTTTTCTCAAAAACCCGGGGGCCTTCACGAAGCGAGGTTTCTTATTGGACAACGCAAGAGAGACCTGTCACATGACCTCCGGGCTCCGTTATTGGCGACATGCTGACCAACACAAACTGGCTTGAGCCGTGATCTCTCTCGGTGTGCACTACTCTGACTGGTAAGCGGGCCTTCTGCACTAAGCTGAGAAATCACGCTTTCGGTCAGTTTTGTTCCTCTATTTTCATCCTGAAATCTGCAAATTCAGCGATTTTTTTATTTTTTTTTACTCAGGAAAATAGAGTGACCGACAACAGCACTGTGTTTTCCAAAGATAGGCGTTTTGGAGAAGTGATTTTGGTTTGTGACCCATCTCACCAGAAGACTTTGAGGGTATGTAGCTAATCCTTGACTGTGGGTGTGTACTTCTGCAAGGTGGAAAATGTGCATCTCTTGGACCGGTCGATGGGCCAGAGGAAAGCCAGCGTCGGGACGCTCTACCTCTCTGCTACACATACCATGTTTATGGAGAAGCACCCTGACACATGCAAGGAGATCTGGGTAAACAGTCTTTTATGTAAATCAGTGTTTCTTCCTCTTAGGACTAATCCATGACCTATTCGAGGTGTAGTAGATGAGAGTTGAAGGTCACGGCTCGATGAAGCCAACAGGACCACATCATCTGCAAGAAGCGGAGATCGAATCCTGCGGCCACCAAACCGAAACCCCTCGACGCCCTGGCCGCGCCTAGAAATCCTGTCCATGAAAGTAGTGAACAGAATCGGTGACAAAGGGCAGCCCTGGCGGAGTCCAAGCCTCACTCCGACTTATTGCCGGCAATGCGAACCAAACTTTGACACCGGTCATACAGGGAACAAACCGCCTGGATTTGGTGGTCCGATACCCCGTACTCCCCATATATATAATGGTGGTCCAGAATCTCTTTGAAGCTACCCAGAAGTCGTTTTCCACGGCCTTTCCGAACTCCTCCCATGTCCGGGTTTTTGCCTCGGCGACCCCCAGAGCTGCAGACCGCTTGGCCTTCCGGTACCTGTCAGCTGCCTCCAGAGTCCCACGGGCCAAGACGGCCTGATAAGACTCTTTCTTCAGCTTGACGGCATCCAGTGGTGAGGTGTCAGCTCTCCGTAGGGCGTAGGGAAACTACCCTCTCGTTTACCGGGTTAAACTCCCAACGTGCAGGCTTGGAGTTGGGGGGCAACAAGAATTGCCACCCCTGCTCGTCGCCTTTCATTGCCGCCAACACCAGAGTGGAATGAAGTCCAGTCCCTCTCGAGAGGACTGGTTCCAGAGCCCTTGCTCTGCGTTGAGGTGAGTCCGAGTATATCTAGTCGGAATTTCTCCACCTCACGCACCAGCTCAAGCTCCTTCCCCGCCAGAGAGGTGACATTCCATGTACCGACAACCAGCTTCTGTAGTCGAGTATCGGACCACCAAGGCCTCCGCCTCCGGCCGCCACCCAGCTCTCTTTGCACCCGACCCCTTTGGGCCCTCCCACGAGTGGTGAGCTCATGGGAAGGGGGACCCACGTTACCTTTTCGGGCTGTGCCCGATTGGGCCCCATGGGTGCAGGCCCGGCCACCAGACGAATAAGTCTTCAGAATAAGTGAAACGTCACAATAATAAAAAAAAGTAAAACCATTTTCCCACTAGTAGGGGGAAGTATTAAACTTGGCCATTTGTTTTTCATTTTAGCGGAGGTATCCAGGAGCCTATCCCAGCTGACTTGGGGCGAGAGGCGGGCACACCCCGGGCTGGTTGCCAGCCAATTGACAAACCAGCACGCGGTTGGCTGGCGACCAATCCAGAGTGTACCTGCTTCCTGCGCGAAGTCAGCCGGGACCCTGGTGAGGATTAAGCGGCATAGAAAACGAATGAATGATTACAGCAAGATGGGTGATCAAACCAGCAACCATGGACCCCCTGAGTCACCCTGCAGAACAATAAGTCATAATAATGAAAAATGTACACGATTTTCAAACAGAAACGTCCTTAGATGAAAAAATGATACAGAAAATAATAATATACAAAAAATGCTGACGAATCCATTTAAGAAATGAAGTGTGTGTTTCAGGTATTGCACAGCATGGTGAGTAGTGTGGAGAGGTTGCCCACCACCCCTGCAGGTAGCCACCTCATCCTGCATTGCAAGGACTTCAGGATCTTCCAGCTTCTCATCCCGCACGAGAAAGACTGTTTCGATATCCACAGCTCTTTGTTGAGGTTGTCACGACCAGGTTTGCTCGCCAACGTTCTTTCATAAAGAGCTGTGACGATTCTTCGGAATGGACCGACACGGGATCGATCTTCTCTTTCCAGAAAAGTACAGCGAGCTGTACTGTCTGTCCTTCAATCCCAATGTGAACAAGGAAGAGAGAGAAGAGTCATGGAACTTCATAGACCTCATGGCGGACTACAAAAGAATGGGTGTTCCAAATAATCTCTGGGTTGCGACAGCAGCCAACAGAGAATACAGGGTTGGTTGTTCTAGTTTTCATGCATTTATGGTGAGAAACTCATAATATCCATTTATTTGTCTATGCAGACTGAACTCAAAACTGAAAGTCTCATTGCATGTTTAGTAGGATAAATTTGTACATGTTAGAAGGTCTGCACTAATATACTGCGTACTAAGACACTAAAGTACTCCCGCACTGGTTTGCATGTCCAAAGCTATACATTTAGCCCAAGCAGTGTTGGGAAAATGACTTTGAAAAAGTCATAATTACTTTTTTGGGGCAAAGTAACTGAATTGGTAACAGAATTACACTTACATAAATGCAATTAGTGGAACCTTGGTTAGCGTCATTAATATGTTCAAGAAGGTCCGACTCTAACCAAAGCGTACTCTAAGCAAATACATTTTTCCCATAGGAAATAATGTAAAACCAATTAATCCGTTCCAGAAAGGCACACATGTGCACACAAAACAGTTTTTTTTACTTTTACATTTAGTTTTACGTGCAGAAAACAAATGATGAATGAAAGCGATAAATATCGTGGCACATTTGCTTGTCGGTAACGCTAACTGTTGTAATTTTTGAACCATTTGTTGATGAGATTACCGTAACGCCACCACACCTGGACTCTCAACACCCGAAAGACTTGAAACATTACTCCAAGTGCAATAGTCTTTCTGCCCAGCCAGTGTCCCGTTTTGCAGATGCATTATAGTAACATTTCACCATGGAGCAAGCTATAAAAAAGGAAGCATTTATGTCAGTACGTGTGTATGTCTCTTCCCAGATATGTGACACATACCCCTCAGAGCTGTTTGTTCCAAAGTCCGCCACACCTGCAGTCATTGTGGGCAGCTCGAGGTTCAGGAGCCGAGGACGGTTTCCCGTTCTGACATATTTCCACCAGGACACACTGGTCAGTGTTTGACACATACATGGTGTGGTTTGTTTCAGACATGATTCTGAAGTTACATTACATGTTACATGCATGGGCCAGAAATATGTAACATTTGCTTGAATATGTTTTACTATGGGGGGTTAGAATATCAATAAGCAAATAAGAGTTAAAAACATGCAGCATGTAGCTTGTGCAGTGTCAAGCAAAATGAAAACAAATGTATAAAAAAATATGATAGTAAAAGTATTTGTATTGTAGTAAAATAGGAATTATTTTTTAATAGTAAGTAAAAAATATACAGTGGTTAAGAGAGGCAAAAAAATCCAAACCTACATGTCCCTGTATAAAAAAAGTGAGATCGGTCAGTCTGGAAAAGGCTATAAAGCCATTTCTAACTGTTGGGACTCCAGCGAACCACAGTGAGAGCCATTATCCACAAATGGCGATAACATTGAACAGTGGTGAACCTTCCCGGGATTGGCCGCCCGACCAAAATGACCCCAAGCCTGCAGTGACGACTCATTTAAGAGGTCACAAAAGATCCCACAACAACATTCACAAGAACTGCAGGCCTCACTTGCCTCAGTTGAAGTCAGCGTTCATGACTCCACCATAAGAAAGACAAAAAGAACATTAAGGCTTTTAAGTAATACCACATTTCAGAAAGAGAACATCATAGCAACAGTAAAATATGGTGGGGGTAGTGTGATGGTCTGGGGCAGTTTTGCTGCTTTGGGACCAGGAAGACTTGCTGTGATAAATGGAAGCATGAATTCTGCTGTCTACCGAAATATCCTGAAGGAGAATGTCTGGCTATCTGTTGGTGACCTCAAGCTGAAAGCAACTTGGGTTTTTCAGCAGGACAATGATCCAAATCACACCAGCAAGTCCACCTCTAAATGGCTGAAGAAAAACAGAATGAAGACTTTGGAGTGTCCTAGTCAATGTCTTGTCCTAAATCCTTTTTAGATGCTGTAGTGTGACCTTAAAAAGGCTCCATGCTGGGAAAACCTCCATTGTGACTGAATGGCAACAATTCTGCAAAGCGCTGTAAGAGACTCATTGCAAGTTACGGCAAATGCTTGATTGCGGTTGTTGCTGCTAAGGGTGGCCCAACCACTTATTAGCTTTAGGCTGAAATCACTTTTTAACACAGAGCCGTGTAGCTTTGCATTTCTTTCGGCCATAATAATTAAAAAACATTTACAAACTGCAGTTTTGTTGTCACTGACTAATATTTACATTTGTTTGATGATGTGAAACATTTACGCATTTATGATTCGTGCTGATATCAGATTGATATTGACATCGGCCAATATTCAAGGCTGCACTAACCGTACCGGATCAGGCGTCAAAATGTTCTATTGGGACAGCCCTGTTGTATGTTACTGTAGAGTTGTTATTGTCATTGTAGTCTTCAACGTGTGTGCAGTTTCCTGATGTCTCTCCCAACAAATACTTCGGCTTCCCCCACTCTTGCCTTTAACGTGATGTACAAGTAGCTCGTAATGCTAACCCACCCAACACTAGATGTCGTTTGGACCTTGTGTTTTGGGCTAAATATGGTCGGTCCGTCGTCGCCTCAATTTAGCCCATAAATAGACGCAAACAATTGGGCCCAGTTTAGTTCGACTCATTTTGGTCAAAATAGACGCTTTTCAACCAAATCTCAACGCTATTTCAACCTACGGTAATTGTGTCTTTTCACTGGCACTTGCAAAGTGCCTTGAATTTTTTCCTGCTTTCTTAAGTTGTGTGCTTTCTTGGCGATGTCAGCCTTGCGGGGTTTTTTCTGTTGTATTGATGGTACGTTTTTATTTCTTTGCCGGCCAGGCGGCGGTGTGCAGGTGTAGTCAGCCATTGTCAGGCTTCAGTGGACGCTGTCAGGAGGATGAGCTGATGCTGCAAGCTGTGATGAAATCCAATCCCGGAAGCGACTGCGTTTACGTGGTGGACACGAGGCCCAAGGTGACACACCTGTCACTCACACGCGAGCACCGTTTCTCAGGGAAACTGCAATACGGTTCTGTTCACGTGTCCAGCTGAACGCCATGGCCAACAGAGCTGCAGGGAAAGGATACGAGAACGAGGACCACTACACCAACATCAAGCTGCACTTTATTGGCATAGAAAACATTCACGTGATGAGGAACAGCCAGCAGAAAATGATCGACGGTAAACACGAGTTTGTGTGTCGGTTTCAATGACATGAAAGGAGGAATTATTCCCTATGTGTTCATTTCCCTCTACCTTAATCAGTGACCGAAAAGCGATCTCCATCCATGACTGACTTTCTTTGGGGGCTGGAGAACTCTGGTTGGCTGAAACACATTAAAGCTGTTCTCGATGCCGGAGTCTTCATTGCCAGGGTACGTGCGGACTCTCTCGCACATGCAGTATACACTAGGGACGGTACGCTAATGTACGCTATACATACATTACACTACGTATAATGTAGTAGGTAGGTGTGCTAATGTGCCACAAGGCTCCCGCCACCAAAAAAAAGAAGACACCGCCATGCAGACATGTCACATTGGATACTCGGCCCCGTAACTACAGCTGTGCCCGGACTCCTCTGTCATGGTGCGGGTGGCTCGCACGGGAAGTGCCGCTCTAACCGCTGGTTGTTCATACTAGGGGCCGTCAAAGTTTGTTAAAAAAAATGTAATATATTCCAAACCATTTTCGGCCTGCAGCTGGTTCTCTTTAATGAGATATATTATTAGAAATTACCCTCATTTGCTTTGTCACCAATAACACAAAGCTTACATCATTTATAGTACAATATACTGACTTTTACCATCCTTAATGTACACATCGGCCGCACGGTGGCTCACAGTCAGGAGATCAGGGTTCGAATCTCCGTTGGGCATCTCTGTGGAGTTTGCATGTCCTCCTCGTGCGGGCGTGGGTCGCCCCACGTCCTTCTATTTTTCTCTGCTTGAGAAATCTGTATTTTGTATTTGAGAATTGTATTTATTTCAGAATTTATCCATCCATCCATCCATCCATTTTCCACCGCTTATCCGGGTCCGGGTCGCGGGGGCAGCAGCTTCAGTAGGGAAGTCCAGACTTCCCGGTCCCCAGCGACCTCTTCCAGCTCCATCGGGAGGACACCAAGGCGTTCCCAGGCCAGCTGTGAGACATAGTCCCTCCAGCGTGTCCTAGGTCTTCCCGGGGGCCTTCTCCCGACCGGGCATGCCCGAAACACCTCACCAGGGAGGCGCCCGGGAGGCATCCGGACTAGATGCCCGAGCCACCTCAACTGGCTCCTCTCGATGTGAAGGAGCAGCGGCTCTACTCTGAGCTCCTCCCGGATGGCCGAGCTCCTCACCCTATCTCTTAGGGTGAGTCCAGCCACCCTACGAAGGAAACTCATTTCCGCCGCTTGTATCCGCGATCTCATTCTTTCGGTCATGACCCATAACTCATGACCATAGGTGAGGGTGGGAACGTAGATCGATCGGTAAACAGAGAGCTTTGCCTTCCGGCTCAGCTCTCTCTTCACCACGACGGTCCGGTACAGCGACCGCATTACTGCAGACGCTGCACCGATCCGTCTGTCGATCTCACGCTCCAACCTTCCCTCACTCGTGAACAAGAACCCGAGATACTTGAACTCCTCCACCTGAGGCAAGACCTCACTCCCAACCCGGAGGGTACAGTCCACCCGTTTCCGACTGAGAACCATGGCCTCGGATTTGGAGGTGCTGAGTCTCATCCCAGAAGCTTCACACTCAGCTGCAAACCGCTCCAGTAAACGCTGAAGGTCACAGCCTGATGAGGCCATAAGGACCACATCGTCTGCAAATAGCAGAGACGAGATCCTAAGGTCACCAAGCTGGACTCCCTCAACACCTTGACTGCGCCTAGAAATTCTGTCCATGAAGATTATGAACAGAATCGGTGACAAAGGGCAGCCTTGGCGGAGGCCAACGTTCACCGGAAACAAGCTCGACTTACTGCTGGCAATGCGAACCAGGCTCCTGCTTCGATTGTACAAGGACCGAATGGCACGTAGAAGCGGACCATCAATCCCGTACTCCCGGAGCACCCCCCACAGGACACCACGAGGGACACGGTCGAATGCCTTTTCCAGGTCTACAAAGCACATGTAGACTGGTTGGGCAAACTCCCACATACCCTCGAGTACCCTTGCAAGGGTGTAGAGCTGGTCCAGTGTTCCGCGACCGGGACGAAAACCACATTGCAGCTCCTCTAACCGAGGTTCGACTAACGGTCGTACCCTTCTCTCCAGCACCCTGGAGTAGACTTTCCCAGGAAGGCTGAGGAGTGTGATCCCCCTATAGTTGGAACACACCCTCCGGTCACCCTTTTTAAAAATGGGGACCACCACCCCGGTCTGCCAGTCCAGAGGTACTGTTCCTGACTTCCATGCAATGTTGTAGAGGCGTGTCAACCAACACAGTCCTCCAACATCCAGAGCCTTGAGAAATTCTGAGCGGAACTCGTCTACCCCCGGAGCCTTGCCACTGGGGAGTGATTTGACTACCCCAATTACCTCAGCCACGGTGATAGAACTGTCCACGTACGTATCCTCAGACTCTGCTTCCTCTATGGAAGGCATGTCAGTGGGATTGAGAAGGGCCTCGAAGTATTCCTTCCACCGACCAACTATATCCACAGTCGTGGTCAGCAAGCCCCCGTCCGCACTGTAAACAGTGTGAACTGGGGGCTGCTTCCCCTTTCTGAGGTGTCGGACGGTTTGCCAGAACCTCTTCGAGGCCGACCGAAAGTCGTGCTCCATAGCCTCACCGAACTCCTCCCACACCCGAGTTTTTGCCTCGACCACCGCCGAAGCCGCGTGCCGCTTGGCCTGCCGGTACCTGTCAGCTGCTTCGGGAGTCCCGCAAGCCATCCATGCTCGATAGGACTCCTTTTTCAGCTTGACGGCAGCCCTAACCCCCGGTGTCCACCATCGGGTTCGGGGCTTGCCACCACGACTGGCACCGACCACCTTGCGGCCGCAACCACAACTGGCTGCCTCAGCAATAGAGGCACGGAATACGGCCCATTCGGACTCAATATCCCGGTCCTCCCTCGAGATGCAGGCGAAGCTCTGCCGGAGATGAGAGTTGAAGACTCGACGAACGGGAGACTCTGCCAGACGTTCCCAGCACACCCTCACTACGCGTTTGGGTCTGCCAGGTCTGTCCGGCATCCTTCCCCGCCATCTAATCCAACTCATCACCAGGTGGTGGTCAGTTGACAGCTCAGCCCCTCTCTTCACCCGCGTGTCCAGAACATACGGACGCAGGTCTGATGATACGACCACAAAGTCGATCATAGACCTGCGACCTAGGGTGTCCTGGTGCCAAGTGCACTTATGGACATCCTTATGTTCGAACATGGTGTTCGTTATGGACAAACTGTAATTCGCACAGAAGTCCAGCAACAACACACCGCACGGGTTCAGGTCAGGGAGGCCGTTCCTCCCAACCACGCCCCTCCAAGTCACACTGTCATTGCCCACATGGGCGTTGAAGTCTCCCAGTAGAACTATGGAGTCACCAGCTGGGGTGCTCTCCAGCACCCCTCTGATAGACTCCAAGAAGGCTGGGTACTCTGAACTGCCGTTCGGCGCATAGGCACAAACCACAGTCAGGACCCTTTCCCCAGCCCTAAGGCGTAGGGAAGTAACCCTCTCGTTTACTGGGGATGACTCCAACACAGAGGCACCAAGCCGGGGGGCTAACAATAAGCCCACACCAGCTCGCCGCCTCTCCCCAGCGGCAACTCCAGAGAAGAACAAGGTCCAGCCCCTCTCAAGGAGTTTGGTTCCAGAGCCTAAACTGTGGGTTGAGGTGAGTCCGACTATATCTAGTCGGAATCTCTCCGCCTCTTCCACAAGCTCGGGCTCCTTCCCCACCAGAGAAGTGACATTCCATGTCCCAAGAACCAGATTTGGTCGCCGAAGCCCAGGTCGCCCGGACACCCGCCCTCGACCACTGCCCAAATCACACAGCACCGGACCCTTATGCTTGCCCCTGCAGGTGGTGGGTCTGCGGGGGGGAGTTCCCGTGCGGCTTCTTCGGGCTAGGCCCGGCCAGGTCCCACGGGTGAAGACCTGACCACCAGGCGCTCGCCTGCGAGCCCCTCCCCCAGGCCTGGCTCCAGGGTGAGGCCCCGGTATCCCACGTCCGGGCGAGGTGCGGTCACTCCTCATGATTCTCTTCATACGGGTCTTCTGAATCACTCTTAGTCTGGCTCGTCACCTAGAACCTGTTTGCCTTGGGAGACCCTACCAGGGGCATAAAGCCCCTGACAACATAGCTCCTAGGATCACTCGGGCACTCAAACCCCTCCAGCGCGGTAAGGTGGTGATTCGCGGAGGGGTATTTCAGAATTCATATAAAATTAATAGTAAAAAAAAATAATGTTGGGGGGAAAAACATTATTATGCACAAAAAATGTACCGAAACCACAGGCCAGTAATTGAGGTACATCCTGCACAATGGGTTACCTGTACCGTTACACCCCTAGTCTGTACGCACACGCACTACATAACTGTAACAGGCTGTAAAACGATGGGGTAGTATATAAACACGACACAGCCAGCCTCATTCGAGGTAGTGCGTCCAGTATTGAACATGCGTTTAGGATGTCTGTCTGTTTTCAGGCCGTTGCTGATGAAGGGGTGAGTGTGTTGGTGCACTGTTCGGATGGCTGGGACCGCACTGCCCAGGCCTGCTCTGTAGCCAGTCTACTTCTGGACCCGTTCTACCGTACCATCAAAGGACTGATGGTAACACACACACCTGGTTATTTCTCTACTCACAGGGGCAGAGCTAGGCTACTTTCTACCTGGGGTGTTTTCTGGGTACCAGCAAGCTAATGTGCATATAAAAAATAGTCACGTCGCATCTGGGCTAACGCCCAACTCCACCACCAGGGTGAAGGAAATCAAAGAAGGGGCGAGGAGGGAGACATCCTCTCTAAATATATAAACATATAATCCATTACATAAACATAAAATTCTCACAAGTGACTACTTCCATGTGCAAAATATTAGTCAATAATAACACAACTGAATACAAAATGCAGTTTTTAAATTCATCTTTTTATTATTAAGAGAAAAATATACAAACCTACATGGCCCATGGAAAAACACAACTTAAGTGAGACCTATCACATAAGTTACGTTATCATTCGTCTGGAAACGGTTATGAAGCGATTTCTAAAGCTTTGGGGCTCCAGCAAACCACAGTTGGAGCCATTATCCACAAATGGGGAAAACATGGAGGCTGAAGGTAAACATTCCTGGGAGTGGCCACGCAACCAAAATGATCCAAGAGGTCACAAAAGACCCCACGACGACATCCAAAGAACTGCAGGCCGGCCTCACTTGCTTCAGTTAAAGTCAGCGTTTATGACTCCACCATAAGAAAAACACTGGGCAAAAATGGCCTCCATGGCAGAGTTCCAAAAACCAAAACCACAAAAAGAACATTACAGCTTGTCTTAATTTTGCCAGAAAATATCTTGATAATCCCCAAGACCGTTGGGAAAATACTCTGTGGTCTGACAAGACAAAAGTTGAACTTTTTGGAAGGTGTGTGTCCCGTTACGTCTGGTGTAACGGTAACGCCACATTAAAAAAAAAGAAAAAGAACATCATAGCAACAGTAAAATATGGTGGTGGTAGTGTGATGGTTTGGGGCTGTTTTGCTGCTTCGGGACTTGCTGTGATAAATGGAAGCATGAATTCTGCTGTCTATCAAAAAAAAAATGAAAGAGAATTCTGAAGGACAATAATCCAAAACACACCAGCAAGTCCACCTCTGAATGGCTGGAGAAAAAACAAATGAAGACTTTGGTGTATGGAGATGCTGTGGCATGACCTTAAAAAGGCTTCATGCTGGAAAAGCCTCCATTGTGACCGAATGACAACAATTCTGCAAAGATGAGTGGGCCAAAACTCCACTGCAAGTTATGGCAAACGCTTGATTTCTGCTGAGGGTGACCCAAGCACTTATTAGCTTTAGGCTAAAGTAATTTTTTTGCTCCCGTGATAATATAAAGTTCCGTTCAGAACTGCATTTTGTATTCAGTTGTGTTGTGATCGTCATGTATGCAGTACTGTATATTCCCCGCTTGATCGATATTTTTGAGCCTTTTATGCAACTCTCCTCCTTCCACCACCAATGGCACCAATGGTGTAACAGTTCACAATGACGCCGTTATGTGTGCATGTGTTTCCATATTAACACAATATATTTTTCTCTCGTGCACTGTAGGTACTAATAGAAAGAGACTGGATCTCCTTTGGTCACAAGTTCTCCCACAGGTCTGTAACCGTCACGCGTTTCAACTCAATACGAGGCGTTGCTGGATTGACACCGGTGTCATAAACGCCAACGAAGGCGATCTTGACTTTCCATGTGGATAACAAAGATGGCATAGTGAATGATAGGCCCATGTGCTTGGGGCTACATCTGTCTTTTTGTAACCTTTCTTATTATTGCATCCATTGGTCCATGCAGGTATGCCCACCTGGACGGTGATCCTAAAGAGGTGTCGCCCGTCATCGATCAGTTCCTGGAGTGTGTGTGGCAGCTGTCTGAGCAGTTTCCGTGTGCCTTCGAGTTTAACGAGGGCTTCCTTATCGCCATACACACCCACATCTACTCCTGCCAGTACGGGACCTTCCTGGGCAACTGTCAGAAGGAACGGAAGGAAATGAGGTAGAAGTACCACACATGCACACACAGTCGTCTCTCTTTAGTTTTGGGTGCTCCTGAGAGAAGGTCTCTGCTCCTGAGTAACCCCTTCCAAAAATGCCAGGATTGCTTTTTAAAGGTTTGGTAATGTTCTTCTTTTAAACTGACACCAAGTAGTCCCCTTGTTTATGGCGGTTGGTCTATGGTTCCAAGTATAATTCCCTATTTAAAAATGAAATACATTTGTGGTTAGAGCATAGAAAACCTGTTTGCAACCCTCTAAATATGTTTTTTTTAACATATTTAGAGCTCTCTATACATGACATAACACGGCAGTAGTAATCGTTACACTCCTTTTACCCAGTATAGCAGACTGAATGGGAGTAAATAAGACATAAATAACACTCCTGCTGCTGTGTGTTGATACAAATGGAACTGGGGGAGCTGAGTGGTGGGCGGACAGGAAGTGAAGTCGTGGGCAAAAAATACATAGACTTGTTTTGACTAGTAGCAGGCCGTATGGAAACATATTTTATGAGGGCAAACCATTTCAACGCAGTAAATACAGCATCTTCTTAGCTATTACCCCCCGTTTGCCTTTTGCTTCAGCCTGCTTTTGATTTGTTTTGTGTATCCTTGACTAAATAAAAGTCTCTCGGGAACAGGCTCGACGAGCGGAGTCACAGTGTGTGGCCTCAGCTGTGGAAGGACAGAGCAGACTTCCTGAATCCATTATACAAGGCCGACCTCAGTCAATGTCACGGCGTCCTGAGACCCAACACCACCCCCTACTGTTTCAAGTTAGTCCCCGCAGCGCCGTTCTGCGCTACTTGCGTTTAATCACATCTATTCACACTTGCTTGTTTGGTGGAACCTCGGTTAGCGTCATTATGCCTTTGCAGACGGTCCGACTTTAACCAAAACGTACTCTAACCCAATCAGTTTCTTCAGTAAGAAATCGTGGAAATGCATTTAATGTCTTCCAGGCAGCCAAAATGTTAAGTATGTTTTAAGTTTTACACCAGGGGTGCTCACACTTAAGTCCCCAAAACTGCTACAATGAACTATATATTTAGTATATTGATTAATATGAGTATGTATGTATTTAACGCATGTCTTCTGTCCAGCATTTGCCAGCAAACACTACAGATATACAAGAAATGAAAACAGTTGCGCAAAATATAATTCAGCCGAAGTCAAGGCAACAGATTTGAAGAGGTTTCAGCAATGAGCACATTTTCCAATCAATCATGAACTAATAGTTTCATAAACACAAGTGTGGAAAACACGCATATTTATAGTGGAGTTCAGGACGCAACGCAGAGCAATCGAGCAACTGACTTTTTTTCTAGAACTAGCCGCCAACAAGTGAACGGATGACTTTTGTTATAAATGTAGGCATCTTAGTGTTTAGTTAGTTCATACGTACTTGTAATGAAAAAAAAAAAGATGAAAGTCGGATTGCCATGGCTGGCTGGAGGCATCTGTTCACCACTAACTTTGCAAAAGCGAATCAGGGGGGGGGCTTAATGTCAGCTGACCGATGCCGTATGTCACATCGACAACATGCAAAGTAAAAGTAACCTTATATGTGCACTTATTCATCATTTATACACATTTAGAATTGTTTTATGCATAGAACTGTATCATTGTTACGCTATAAAAAGATGTTTTCTGTTAACATTTTTAAAGCTTAACTGTTAGTAAACAAAGAAGTAGACAGCCCCTGATGACATCATAGACATAGGCTGATTCCATGTCTTAGCAGGCTAATAGGGTGCTAACAAGGACGTTTTGTGATAAAAGTACTTTAACAACAGCGTTGGACTCACGCAGAGTATTCATAATTCATGTATGCAAACCAAAAAAATGTACCCAAACCAAGGCACTATTCGAATGGGGTGTATGCTAACCGAGGTTCCACTATTTTGTACTTATGTACTCTGCTTTTGTTCAGAATGTGGAAGGGACTCTACAACCACGCGGAGCGGTCTACGTCTCCTCGCCAGTCACCTGCCGACTTCCTGACCGCTGTGAGGGCGGAGTCCCAGCAGCTGGAGGAGGAACTGACCAATCACCAGGAGGTACCACCAGGAGGAACCGCTCACCACCACCCGGGCTCCAGACAAGGCATACAAAAACACTTATGGCACCACTATAAATCTTTCTTATAGTCTTCTTCTTCAATCTTTTTTCAACTAAACTTCCATGGTATGTTCTGTGTTAGGGTGACCAAATGTCCTGTTTTTTTAGGACCGTTTCTGTTTTCATACTGGCCATCCTATATTTTTTCATTAGAAAGTTATGAGAATGTTTTTATTAATTTTTAATAAATTGAGTGCCTTTGGGGCACTTTGCAGCACGTAACGTAATCCCCGAGAGGCTGCAAAAAGCCAAAGAAAAAGCAAATAAGACGCACAGTTTATCCTCTGATTCCCGCTGAGTTGAAATCCCGTAAAATTGGACGTGCACAAGGGACCTGACACCCCATGCTAAACTCTAGTCACATAGTCTCATTTCTTTGTGCTGTTTTTGTGCTGCGTTTGTGCAATCAAAATAGTTGTTTGTGCTGTCACTTTTTTAGGTACAGATTAAGTTTTGGGCTATTATGTAATCATCCCCCCAGACATTCTCTGAATGAAACCAGAATAGTGTATTTTTTTCCTTCTTTGTTTGTACCATTTTGTGCCATTAAAATGACCGTTTGTGCTGCTTTTTGTTTTGAGATATTACACATTTTTTATAGGTCAACCAAAGTCCACTCACCACCCACTTTGCCCCAAATTAAACCAAAATAGTCTCAATTGTTTGTGCTGTGTTTGTGCAATTAAAATGAATGTTTGTGCTGCTTTTGTTTTTGAGTTATTACACATTTTTTCTGATCCAAAGTGTATCCAGCCTCCCATTTGCTCTAAATGAAAGCAAAATAGTTTTATTTTTTTGTGTTGTGTTTGTGCTGCTTTGTGCAATTGAAATGACTGTTATAGCTGTCATAATTTTTTATTAAAGATTTTTTTTTCCAGTAACTAGATAATCAGATGACGATATCACTGCCCCTTCATATGCTTAGAATGAAACCAAAATAGTCTTTTTTTGTCTTCATTTGTGTTTTTAAATAACTGTCATTTAATGGCACAACACAGCACAAAAAAATGAGACATTTGGTTTAATTTGGAGCAAATGGGGAGCTAGATGAACTTCTGTTTACCTATATAAAATATGTAATATCTCAAAAACAAAAGCAGCACAAATGTACATTTTAATGGCATAACACAGCACAAACAAAGACGGGAATTTGACAATGTCTGGGGGTTACGTAATAACCCAAAAGTTAAATTGTAACTCAAAAGGTAATTGCACAAATGAAGAGGGGGGAAAAATGAGACCATTTTGGTTTAATTCTTAACATGTCTCTGTGCTGATCATGTAATAGGCCTAAAAGTAAATTGGTAGTAACTCAAAACGTTTGACAGCACAAACACCCACTTGAATTGCACAATACAGCACAAACTAACGGGACTATTTTATCTCTCTGCTGAGCTACTCAAAATATGGTCACCCTATCTTATGCGTCATTCAGGTACTCCAAAATCAAATGCAAATTGTACGTTATGGAGGCGTTTTGCCAGGTGACCCCGACTGCCATGAATGTCCTCCTCCTTGCAGAGGATTGCTGCGCTGACAGGGAAGCCAATCATGTGGGCGAAAGTCGAGGTTAAAAGGAGGATCCTGCCCGTGCTGCAGCAATACTGCGGGCCGGACCCCCCCACAGCGTACAAAGTCCCAGCCCCCAGCCCGGCACAGGACCGCAGCACCCTTGAGGCCGTCAGTGGGAAGGCCAGGATGAAGTACCCGACTCTGCCTCTAGGCCAACCCCTCGTCGGAGATGATCTCACCAACTGGAGTGACCCGGAATCGGGCGTTGCTGACCTCAGCAGCCACTCATCTGGTGCTGGGGATGAGTGCCAGGAGACGCAGGTAGACTCCGCCTCTGCTGGTGCAAACATCTTCAAACACCTTCATCAACGAAAATAGGATTTTTTTTCACTTATTTTTAATATACTTAAAACCTTGACTTGACTTGATCCTCGCCTGGCAGCCTAACAGTCTGAAGGTCGGGCAGTCCTGGGCTGAGACCATCCAGGTTCCATCCCTACGACCGCGGGTGGTCTAGGACAAACTGGGGCGGACACGCACTGACAGAGAGAACCTCTCTTGATGACCATGAAGATGTGAGAGCGCCTCACAGGCTTTTTCATTCATTCATTTTTTATACCGCTTATCCTCGTTAGGGTGTTTTTGCGGCACTTGACTACTTTGACTTTGGGCCATTAGATGTGTTGGAAATACACCTTTACTATGATTTAGGGTTGTAACCATCATAGTGTTCACTTCCAACTACCTGAGAACGGAAATGTCAAATATCAATGTAGTCTTTGCTTTTGTTATCAACCCGACTGTGATTTTGCAAACTCTTAAATGTTATTTGGCAAAGTGGAACCACGCTGCTGTACGCCATTGAATAACGGAGGGCGGGGCTTCCGAAGAGAAAGGGAGTTTGACACAGATGCTATGAAAATATCAACAATCGATGTTTACATCAGAGACTTTTTGTGCAGTATAATTTACTATTTATTGTGTTCCTAGGAAGACACCCCAAGACTTGACTTTTTTTATGTGTGATGACTTGTAAAAAAACAAGTAGTGTTTCCGAGCTGGTGGGATCGGCTTTCAAGCATCGTCACGTCTGCCAGACGATTTCATAATTTCTAAACGTCCACCTGACACTTGACGTTAGGTCGAACTGACAGAGGAACATCTGATATCGTTTCCTTATAATTCCCTACACATCTGTAATGTGAGGTGGCGTATGTTTTGTATCCGTGTCTGTTGATGTAGATGCCGCGTCCATAAATGCTATCTTTGAGGTTGCGATAAACGTAGACTTTCTACTTTGGCTTTACATGGACTAGCAACCGCACAGGAGCGGGGAGCGCGGTTTGGTGAGGAAAAGCCGTGTTGTTGTACGAACCGACCGAAGCCATTTATTTGCAATAAAGAGCTGGCTGATCAACCGCAACCCTGTTACTTTAATGGCGCCTGTGCAGATGTTTCACTGCTCTCAGAAGTTAAGCGTGGCGGTCGCCCAAGAGCCAAAGGGAAGGAGATGGACAGTGCCGGGTAGCCAGCGGCTCACCTGAAATGCCAGCTTCGGTGAAGATGGCAGCCCTCGGGCCTCGGCTTGCGATGATCAACCAGAAGAGGTCGACCAAAAAGAGGTTCCGTGTGGACTACAGACCTCCATAGAGCGTGCCTTGCAGCCCGGCTTCGACGGGTCTCTGGTTCATCGTGGTTCTTCTAAACCAAAGACTGCTTTCTGTTGTTGCGGTTTCAAGTCCTCTGCAACGCACCAACTACATTTGAGCGCTTCACCAAAAAGGTTTTGGCTGGCATCTGTTTGGACAACATTCTGGTCCCTGGGAGCGCTTTCCATGCAACCTTGGGACCCCAGCAGCTGGTCTGGAGCGTCACCCCAACAACTGCTGCTTAATGGGAACGGCGCTGGAGTTTCTTGAACGCAGAATAAAAGGGCATCGAGGAACTGCCCAGCTTCCCACCAATTTGCAAGAGCTAGAATCGCTTTGCCAACTCCGTCAAAGTTCCTAGTGGTGTCAGCCCAGGAGAGGCATTGAGGACTTCTGTTACCGGTGAGACTTCTGTACCACACACAAAAGTCCTCCAGATCAGTCTCATGCCCAACTTCAGCAGCTTGCGGTGGGGGCCACCGCTGGAGAGGATGGCGGTGGATGTAATGGGCCCATTCCCATGCACAGACAGGGGCAACTGGTAGGTCCTGCTAGGGATTACTTTACAAGTGGCGAACGATGTGTGACATTACAGACCAGGAAGTGGGAACTGCTGATACTCTGAAGAAGGCATGTTAACGAGGTTCGGGGCAGCTGAGGTCATTAGCAATGACTAAGGGAAGAACTTTGAGTCGGCTGTGTTTGGAATTGGAATGGGAATGCAGAAGGCACAGCCTACACCCTTACATCCCCAGGGTGGTGGGCTAATCGAGCGATTCAACAGAACCAAAGCAACCTGCCACCCTCTTGGCATAACATCAACGTGATTCGGACAGGTGCGCTTCGCCCGCCCTGCTTATGCTGGGATGAGAGCTGCCGATGGCAGCGGAAATGCGTCTTCGTTAGACCCCCGGGTGCATGGTAAGTTTATAGTTCTTGAAGAGCCTCATTCCGGACGCGACATCTCAGCTAAAACCCAGTAAACACTTCTCAAGGTAGATTGTCGACTTGTTTCCGGATATTTTTCATCAAAATGGTAGTCTTGCCAAAATGTTGTGTTGCTGCTGGATGTTTGCAGCATCAAGTGGTACTGTAAGTTTGTTGCATTTTCTAAAAGACAAAGTTTTAAGACTACAACGAACAAAGCAAGTACAGAGAATCGGAGACAGATGGGAGTTCTGTTCTTTGCAGTGATCATTTCACTGATGACTGCTTCGAAGGAACACGCTTACAAGAAGCATTTGGCTTGAAAGTACATGTTGAAAAAGGGTTCAGGTACGGTACAATGTGGAAAATGATTACAAACAAATATATAACATTTTTAAGCAAGGTTGATGAATCGTGGCAGGGGACCTTTTAAGTCTTTTTAAATACCATAATGAACACGATTCAAGATCGTTTTCACGCCCATTCTACTGGCCAAAGAGTACACAATACATGAATGCAAATCACAGGTACTTTAGTGCCGTTTTGTAGTTCTAGCGTCCACAAAAATTGGAACATTTAAAAGCCAGACTGTAGTTTCTGCATTTGTTTGAAAAAAAAAAAAAAAGTAAATTTTAGACCCCGATTATGTCTACCAGGTAGCAGTCCGCCAAAGAAAAGGAAGTGAAAATGAACACCATAAAAATCTCAAAGAGGAGACAAGCACACCAATATTGGCGGCTGGACGGTGGCGACCGTCATTAATCCTATGGGGGTCATGGATTCGGTGCGCTGTTAATTTCAAGACGGTAGAAAGACCTGCAAGACAACCACAAGGACTTCTTAGGAGTCGCTCCTTTCATTCAACTAGATGGTCACCTGAGAACAACCTGTGCTTCAAATGGTGGAGTACTTGCAATAATCATCTTCCGTTGAGAACCCAAACCTCAAAAGTCGGATCTTGAAATCCCCAAACCGCCTCACCATTAAGAGTCTCTCTTTTCCGCTCTCAACTCCCCTCATGAAAGGAAAAGCTTTTGGCAAAGCTGCTGCGTTTCCTCCGGACTGGAGACCGCATGTCCGATGGTGCGAGGGTCGCTGTAGATCTCATAGTCATTTCCTCCCTAAACACCCGACCGCAGAAAACCCCCCAAAACAAAGAACCCCTGTCAAATAAAATCCTCACACCGAAGAGCAAGCGTACTCACGGGTTGGGTCTTGTCACCGAAGAAGTGAATGGTTGAATAGTTGTCCGCCTCGACGATCCCCAGGCAGTATCTTTTATCCCAGCCGTCGGGGAAGACGTCGAAGCTGATCTGCCCTCCTGCCGGGTCGGCAAAAACACCCCGAGGACGTCATTTCAAACCCTGCCAAAACGCAGCTTGAAGCGTGGACCTGTTACGGACTCACCGATCGAGAAGGACAATCCTTTTCCGTGGAAGCGCTCCTTTAAAGCGCACACAAACTTCTCGCGGATTTTTTCTTTCTGTTGGGAGCAGAAAATAAAGCAAAGGATGATGGGGGTGTGGATGCCAGCATGAGTCGAATGTTGCCAAACCCATCGACGGTGAAAAGGATTGCAGATAAAGGAACTAGGAATCCCTTCCAAGAAGTCCCACACCAACCGACTCTTTCCCATAAGAGACGGGGCTAATCCAATTCAGTCCATTGTACACATATAAGCTGCAGCGGACTGTACATCACACATGTCCACGTCATAAGAGGCCATATTGTGGCACGCCGCTTCCCGGCAAAGCAATGCATGATCGGAAGCAGCTGAGATCGGTATTATTCTCCACTCGTATTGGTACTAGTCTTGTATGTTTTTACCTACCTTTTGCGTGTTAAGTTGCTGTGTGATGATTTTAGCGCGAGTCACTGTCATGTTGAGTAATGACCTACTGTGATGTTTGACAAATAGTTACCTCCTCCTCGCTGACTCGCGCAGTAGCAGCTTATACGCCGGGAATTACAATAAATGGACATTTAAGCTTACTTTTATCTGCGCCGAAGACGTGATTGATGACAAAGACACGGTGCGACAGCGAGATCCACAAGGACACCACCTTCCAGTTTTGCTATGAGTTATTTCTTCAATTCAGTAGTGCTTCTCACCCGGAGTCTCTGCTTTTCTTTTCAGGAAGGCTGCAAAATAAGCCAAAAATGGAGCGAAAGAGAGCGGAAATGCCAGCAGTTTGTCAAAGACGCTGAGAAACTATAACTAATAACTCATAGCAAAACAGGAAGGTTGTGTCTGTGTTGAGCTTACTGACTCATTGTGTCTTTTGCTTTAAACACGTCTTCAGTGAAGGTAAAAGCTTCAATGTTCATTTAACCTTTTCATTCATCATTTATGTTTTTGCATTTAGTTTACGGATGTAAAATTAAATGTTTTATGAGACTTCTGACTTCTTTCCATTTGTTAGCATGCTAACAGGGTGCCAACAATGACGTTTTGTGATTAAAAAATACATTTACAACACAGCTGGACTCACGCAGCGTATTAATACCATGACTAGATGTATGCCCAGTTGTACACTAAACGGAATACGTATGCAAACCAAGGCAAACGATGTTAACCAGGGTGTACCGAGGTTCTACTGTAACTAAATAAGAAACACACCAATCAAATATAAATCATCAAATTGATCATTAGTAATACTTATTGCAGATGTATTTAATTTGTCTCATTCACTCGGTTTGTGTTTACTGCAATATACTGGAAGCTGCAACCATATTTTGTTCTCTCGTCTGTGTTTAAGCCGAGTCCACTAAATGCAGAGAGAAAACAGATAACGGAAATATACCAGACAAGCATCGATACGAGTATAGAATAAAGTATTCCATCCATCCATCCACCTCCGCTTATCCGGGTCGCGGGGGCAGCAGCTTCAGTCGGGGAGTCCAGACTTCCCGGTCCCCAGCGACCTCTTCCAGCTCCATCGGGAGGACACCAAGGCGTTCCCATGCCAGCTGTGAGACATAGTCCCTCCAGCGTGTCCCAGGTCTTCCCGGGGGCCTTCTCCCGACTGGGCATGCCCGAAACACCTTTACCAGGGAGGCGCCCGGGAGGCATCCGGACTAGATGCCCGGACCACCTCAACTGGCTCCTCTCGATGTGGAGGAGCAGCGGCTCTACTCTAAGCTCCTCACCCTAATCACCTTATCGTGGTGGAGGGGTTTGAGTGCCCGAGTGATCCTAGGAGCTATGTTGTCGGGGGCTTTATGCCCCTGGTAGGGTCTCCCAAGGCAAACAGGTTCTAGGTGACGGGCCAGACTAAGAGTGATTCAGAAGACCCCTATGAAGAACCACATGAGGAGTGACCGCACCTCGCCCGGACGTGGGATACCAGGACCTCACCCTGGAGCCAGGCCTCGGGGAGAGGCTCGCAGGCGAGCGCCTGGTGGCCAGGCCTTCACCCGTGGGGCCTGGCGGGGCCTAGCCCGAAGAAGCCACACGGGAACTCCCCCCCGCAGACCCACCACCTGCAGGGGCAAGCATAAGGGTCCGGTGCTTTGTGATTTGGGAATAAAGTATACAAGTATCTTAACTGCTTCCCATGATGCATTGCTTCCCAGCAAAGCAAAGCTGCTGGCTCCCTCCGATGGACACATGATTTGCTGGGAAAAATGCATGACGGGAAAGCACTTAAGTTGATTGTTGTTTTATTCTTTACTCTTATTGGTACTTGTCTTGTACATTTCTTACCTACTGTTTGCGTGTTAAGCTGCTGTGTGATGATTTCAGCGTTCTTTCTTAGACATCACCGTGAGTCAGATTGCATTGAGTAACGACCTCCTGCAATATCCGACAAGCTCGTGATTGGCTCCTGCCAAAGAAAGAGCTACCGCTTCCTCGCTGATTTTTGGGCGGCACAGCTTTTCAAAACGATTCGTGGTGGGACATAGCCGTAAATTAGCTGCGGGGTTTAATGTTTAAGAAAAAGTTATCGGCTTTATACACAGGAAATTACGGTAAATCAAAGTAAATCACTTAGTGTGACGTCTGAAATGACACTTTTTACTTTTTATCACCGTGCTTGAGTGCAGGTGTGCTACCTGGTCCAGTTCGTAAAACTCCTTCCTTTCCTCCTGAGTGCAACTGCGTCCAATCGGGGAAACGTTCAGCATGCCGTTACGGAATTCAATGAAGGTACCCCTGTGAGAATTACATCAGGGAATTCATCTGAACCGACTCACTAATGTACAGATGACACACAACAAGGTTGGCAGTGAAACAACCACCTCTTTTTTGGCAGTTTAATCGTGGCCATGTAGTTGAGACAGAAGTTGATGAATTCTTGCAGCAGCTCCTCCCCCATGTGGGCCTGGATGGACTGAAAACAACACACAGACATGACGGAGCCGCGAGGGAACTTGCAGAGAGACCATGTGAATGGCGGTGAAGACCATGTCTTACCTGCACAGAGAGTAACTGTCCATCCTTATAGGCTACCAGACCGTTCTCCGCAAACACGTAGTCCACCTTCTGGATGACTGCATGCACACACACAAAGTTAAGTTTAAACTTATCGCTTTGCTGACAACCCATAAGTTAAAAGTCCAACAATCCAGTCCAAAAACAGTGTAGGCACCTTATACTGACGGTACAACAAAAAAGCGCGTCTCTCACCATCGTCTCCAAGTTGCTCTTTGATTTTACAGAAGTCGGACCCTCCGACCACCCCGACACGAACCCGAGTCTTCAGCTTCTCAATAAACGCGGCCATCCCGGCAGTTATCGGCTGAAAATGTGACATGGGAAAGGAAATGTGAGTAGAACCCGAGTAACTGGTAAAGGTCATGCGTCAGTTCTACGAGCGGTTTTAAAGGGGCTCTATTATACTGATTTTCGGGGCTTTGTGTGACGTTCTCGGCTCCTGTCGAGCAGCTACACACGATAACCCGCACAAATAATTTTCTAGATCTTCCAGACTCTGCGTCTTTTCCTGCCTCCCGCCTAAAACCGTCTGTGTAATTTACTGCTTTTGTCCCTCTACTCACGCAAAAATCAACACAGGACACTGACAAATTGTTGCCTACAGCTTGCTCTTCTGACACGACCAAGTAACGTTGGAAACGCGTCGGACTTCAGCAACGGTTTGGCGAACAGCAGCTTCGTATTACTAAACAAAATTAGCTTTCCCTCACACCCGGACAGACATTTCCTGGAAGCCGTTGCGCAACGTTGCCCAATAAATAAAGTCTCTAAATACAGTGGGACCTCGGTTGGAGTGTGTTCAAGATTTCAGGGCAAAATTACAATTGTTAATATGTTCTGCTATCACAAAATAGCATCCTGCTAGCTTCTTAATACATAGAAACAGGAAGCATATAAACAGACGACTAGCACTTCGTTTGAGCACGTGCAGGCGTCACGTGCAGGCGTTTAGATAAAGATGGCGAAAAACACGCCTGAGTTCAAGAAATATCTCCTGGCAAAACATGATGGCGGCGTCGTGTGTCGATCTCGACGCTGGAAAGGAGACTAATTCATGAAGTCGTTATTATAGTGAAGTAATCCCACAAGTTATCGCGCTGATTGGACGTATTTTTAGCAGGGTGGGAACCCAATTCTTTCAACACATAACTTTGTGTCAGCACGACCATCTGGCAGGGCTTCCTGGGTCATATTCTGTTCCGGAGAAATACACTATTTATATGAGTCCGAAATCAGTTTAGACTTTTTTACTAACAAATATACTGAAATCATTTTTGACTTCTCGCTAATAAATACACGGATTTTCAAAGTGGCGGACGGCTCGGCTGCGTTTCCATACAGCGCCACATTAGTGCACTGTACTTCCGGGAAAAAAGCCCTGTACTTCCGGGTTTAGAGCGGACGTTTGCGTTAAAACTTCAAAGTAAGAGCAACGTAGTCTTTGGGTTTGGGGTAAGATTGTTTACTTACAGGACAAGCAGTGCACACAAGTGAAACAATCCAATGTATGGCTAATCAATATGTTTCCTTTTGAGTACCTGAACTCAAAGACCTTTCTTTTCCTGCAACCCTAGCTCGGACCGGATGTTAGCATTTTAGCTTCAAAATACGAGCCGAATAATAATCGCGGAGTTGAAAACGTGATTCTATAGTTATAGGATCACTTGGTATTTCTACACATGTGCCCTAATGGATGCGGAAAGGCTTAAGGTGGGCATTCAACGATGTGTTTCGCTAAGACCGAAAGTGTGCCACGTATCTTTTTTTCCTTCATGTCCCTTCTGGGGCTCCGTAGAAAAGCAGAATATTTTCGTAATCGAATTAATTCGTTCTACCTGTCGGGCATCCGTCAGAGTGCCGTCAACGTCAAACAAACAAAGCGTGCTGGAGTCCACCGAGACTTCGCCCATCTTGTCCCCGGAGCTGCCAACTCACCACAGAACCACACCCTAGCTTCTCGCTACCCGAGGCTCAACTCTAGCTTCGTCTTTGGTGTGACTGCTCACTCTCTAGGCGGTAGGGTGACACCATTTCTACGGCGACCCCTTTTGGACAAACTGCATTACCGCAACCCGTAGTACCTCTGAGGTCGTTTCCGTTCGTGCACTTCCGTACTTGTAAGCCAGTACCCGGATGCTGCACTGAACGCGCCCTGCGGTGATTGACAGATCCCAACCGCCCTGCGTCGTCGCCATCTTGGATACGTCGAGGAAAAGGAGGGACTAGTGGTTGCGGCTCACAATAAAGAAAGGAGCGACGACGAAGACGTGGAGAAATATTTAGCCATCGTCATTTCCGGGTAAGTGCACAACAACAGTAAGCGACTTGGGTGCCGCGGTACGCTGTCATAATTCGCGCCTACACTACAAGGGATATAAGTAGCGGAGTGAGACGCGAGGATAAAGTAAGCTTTATAAACACATGTAAGTGACAATGCTGTATAAATATACGAGTGTCTCTGTAAAAGGAGTGTATTAGAGATTGTATGGTCATACGCAAAAGTTGTAAGATGTTTTGGCCCTGGCGGCGTATCGTCGGTCCCAAAAATGGCGGTCGATGTACGCATGCGCAGTTTGGGTTGCTGGTGGCGTTAGGTCCACGTCAGTCCCAATGCTGGGATTTGGTTGTTGTTGACACTGAGGCACCCGAGACGCTTGATAGATAAGACTTGTTAGTCATCAATTTCCGTAGTTCTCCGCGCCGGGGAAGCATAATCCAGAAACATTGCACTAATGGACCAGATTTGTCATTTTTCAAGACAAAGACGGCAAGTGTCATAAAAAAGGTTTTAATTCGTAACAAGTCAGTGATGATGATAATTAGTCTATCAAGTGTATTAACACAATTGTACACAATTTTAGTGCATTGTCAATTATGTTTTGAAGATCTAAACATTTTAAAGCATTGATGTTTTCCACCTCAAGTCTATAAACCCAAGTTCAGTTAAAATGTTATTTATTATTATTTTGTATGTTCCTTGTTAAAAGAAGGAAAACGTTTCTTTCATACTGCAGCTCAGGTTTTTATTTACATCTACACGTAGGTCATATTTAATGTTTACAACATATTGCTTTAAACGTAGCAGGCTACCGAGCAAACTAGATAGCCTCCAGGTTGTTTATTCTTGCTAACTAAAAAGGCTTTCCAACATAATGGGGAAGAAGGACAAAGCGAGAAGCCAAAAAACCTACCACTTCCACACGTAATGGGAGGAGAATGTTTTTCCCCCCACACTATCACGTCGTACATGCCATAGCTGACCCCAAGGGAAGAAAAATGACCCTATTCGTCTTTGTCTGATTTGTACTCCGCACGTGTAAAGTCCCTCACCGGTCGATCTACTTTAATTGCCCGATCTCTACTACACACGTGTCACTCACCCAAACCCCCAAAAAACGTTTAGTTTCAAAAAATGACAAAATAATCAATGGTTTTTTTTTGCAATATGTCCATTTTGCAAAGTGGAAAAACTGATTGTAAAATTGATTTTATGCTTGTCTCAGCTCTAAAAAACTACAAACAGAAACCTAAAAACAGTTGGTAGCAAGATATCGTTGTATGGCTGGTATATCTCGGTTTAGAAAAAAAACTAGCTGCTGGTACATGGAAAAATCCACTACGCTTCTCGAGGTAGTTCATCGGGTTTGTTCGGTGTATTTTTCATCAAAATGCCAAATAGGTTGTGTTGCTGCTGGATGTTTACATACAAGTGTAGCCATACTGTCAGTTGGTTTTCATTTCTAAAAGATAAAGGCTTAAGACCACAATGGACAAGGCAAGAGACTGGGAGACAAATGGACGCCCACGTCGGGTTTTCACTGAAAACAGCTATGAAGGAAAACCTTTCAAACCGTTTGAAAGTACGCTATAAACACATTTTTTAAAAGGATGCTATTCCTGATGCACAGAGGGAAAAAAAGACATCAAAGTTGGGACAGAACAGAGTAAGTCATGTCTTGTTCACATAATGTCTTCTAAACAGTTTTTCACCATAGTGACAAGGCTGCAAAGAATTCTATATGTTACATAAACATCTTTTCACGGCAGTATGTTTACGGTGGGGCTGTGATGAAATATGAAAAAATCAGGCTATATAGATCCCTTTAAGCTCATTAAGAAGCCGATTTAAAACAATAATTGAAGGATAAGCATCGCCAGAGTCATTTACTGTACACTCGCCATCCTGTGTGTTTGAAGGTGACAAGTCTTCATCTCCCAGTCTTAAGGCTTAAGTCCAAGTTCTCCAAGTTTGCTCTTCCATCTCCAAATGTTTCTCCCTTCTTTTCAACTCGAACACAATTGAAACGTCGCTCAAATATTGGCTATAATCACTGTTAACATCCTCTGTCACGTACACGGCTGTTTGTGTAGAATTCTTTGTAGCTGTGTAGGTGTAAAATCCAACAATGCAGAACATAATTACAAACAATATGTGACATGTTTAGGCAATGTTCCCCAGTGACCCTTTAAGAAGTGGACCAATAATAGCCAAGGGTAGTGTCTTGAAACTAAATACATCAGGAAAATCTACCAGTTAGCACCAAAAGCTGTTGGCTAGCTCATGCAAGAGTGACTCTAGTTGTTATGAACCAAAAAAAGTACAAGAGAGTACCAAAAGATGGCCATTGGGATGGACTCCGACATGGCAGATCCATGACTATGCTAAATCAGATTCTAATGCTCCAGGAAATTTTGGAGAACTCAATGAAAAATTTTGGAATCTCAAGATATATATTGTCATAAAAAATGAGTATATTGCGGCGGCAGAACCAAAGGCTTTGATAAAAAAGAGAAGAATACCATTGATGTTTGGTATAAGGCTCGTCGCCATACTAAAGATACTCAAATCTCGCAATTCAGCCCCTTGTGGGGAAACGCCAGCTTTACAGCAGGTTGGGATGATGGAGGTTTTAAAATATGGGCAGAAAAGGGTGTTGATTTGTACATGAAAAGTATCAGCTTTGGTATCTTCTGAAGAGGACTCCTCTATTGACAAGTTAGCGGCATGGAACTGAAGATTGGAACAGACCATATTTAAAGCCCCAAAACAAACCATTAATACAAAAATAAGGTTACTACAATACCAGTGGTTGATGAGGACTGATGGTATATAACCTCTAGCTGATCTCCTAATATCCCAGATGCCTGTATATTAAATGTGTGGAAGAGCCTACTTCATTGTATTTGGGAACGTCCTAAATTACACACATATTGGAGGTGAATGGGCCAGACCGCGTCCACCTAGCAAAACAGTTTGTATTGGGGATTTAGCCGAAATATTTTGCGGTTTAAGTAAATCAACCTAGTTTGACGTTGCACGCATGCAGGCCAGGAAACTGGTTGCACTATTTTGGGGGAAAAAATGCATGTATATAAATAATAAATAAAAGAAATGACAATTACGTCACATTGGATAGATATAAAGAATACATTTACTGGACAGTATTGAGCAACGGAGTGCACAGTCACCTACACTGTGTGGAGTGGTGTGACGTGTCATTTTTGTTCCTTTTGTCTGTGTGTTTATTTTTTCCTTTCCAAAAATTGTGAAAATCAATAGAATCATTGGTCCAAAAAAAAAGAAAGAAAATGGAGTGTTGCTCAGCAGGAAATGGGTGGGGTGCAATGCAACACTTGAAATACTTTAAATATATATTTAAGAAGTTTTAGTTCTGCAATTTAAGTTGCCGCTTGTCATTGTAGGGTGGAACAGATTATTGACGCAAACCAAGGTTCGCTATGTTTTCGTCACTCCTACGGAAATGAAACACGCAGAAAACGACCAACTCAACTCCTTGTCCGGTAAACATTTTTCAGCGGACTCCCCAGACACCGCCGAAGGTTAATCTGGTGCACAAGCTGTTGTTGTAGTCGAGTCTACGTAAGAAACGCGCGAAACGACCTCGTTGTAACTTTTAAACGACAAACAAACATTTCGCGCCATGTGTTTAAAACCCCTAGCCCCGACGAACCAATCGGCGTACACACAAGACGAAAAAAAAATCAGCGTTTGGTCTCGTCCGTTGTGGCCAATCCAGAAAGAGCCTCGCCGTCTGGTGCGCTTGGTTTCAAATTGAAACGCTCGGATTTTGACCAATCCGCTCTCAGTGGGCGGAGTTGTGACCGTACTTGTAAGCAAGTTAGTGCGACGTTGCAGACTTGTGCTAAACCGCTAAGCGTCGTGCTCCGATCAGTCCGCCGCAGTTGGAGTCCCCGCTGACACGTAAGTTTCGCCGTTTCCCCGCCATTGTTACGCGTTAAATGTTGTAAAGGGCTTAACGGCGCGCTGTCGTCTTTTATCTGCTACGGCCGCAAAAAGCCCATCCCAGCCGCTATTTCGACATACGTTTCGTATTTCTCTGAATTAATATTTAATGTTTGTACTTTTAATGCGGTTGTCGACCGCCCTTAACGTGTTCCGCGCGGCCACAAAGGGCGGCGACTGCGGTGGTTTGTTGGCTAAACAACACGAAGCCCAAACGCCATTTGGTTCACCGCCTGGGCCTTTGTGCAATGGCAGTGCGCTCGGCTGGGCCAAAAAGCCGGAACAAACCCAACGAACGTCGCCCTCAAATTCCCGGCTAGGCGTGTTCGCCGAGGTTAAAGCGTTAAATGTCGTCGTTTTAAGGGAGGGAAACATGGCTTCCCCCGTCACTTTGTTAAACAAGTTTGTGCTGGTCGTTTAGGCGGGAAGATACAAAATGGAGTCGCGTCTTTTTGTCCCTCGGAGGCAGAAAGCCGATTAATGAGTCACGAAACATCTTTGCTCGGTTTGTGCTACGGGAAGCTTGTTCGACATTAGTCATGCGTTCATATACATTTATATTTATATACGTAGACTCGTTAAACCTGATACAACGCCAACTACGGAATCATTTCGTTGTTTTTAATGATAGCGCTCACGAGCCGAACAGGCGCGTGCGCACTATCAGTTTGACGCCGTAGTCGATAGTTTGAGCGTTTTGTTCAGCATTTTGCCTTTCTAATCAGTGGGTGACATCTGCAGATAAAACGCAGCCATGACAAAGGATCCAAACAAGCCCCGAGGCAAGACCTCGTCCTACGCCTTCTTCGTGGCGACCTGCCGCGAGGAGCACAAGAAGAAGCACCCGGGAACCAGCGTGGGCTTTGCAGAGTTTTCAAAGAAGTGCTCAGAAAGATGGAAGGTATGGTTAGGAATAAATTGGGTTATTGGTTGTGGTAGTGGTCTCCTGCAGTACTGTCTGTCTCCTGATGCAGTGTTTCCCTACATATCAGGTACCTTTTATAGTACACATGTTAAAATAAATGTGTACACTTATTAAACCAGTTGACTTCATGCCCAGTGAATGAATGGGCTATACGTTTGCATTTAAGAAGCATGTTTGGAGGGCATGTTCCCCGTTAAAGTAGTAAGCGCTTTTATTGGGCCAGTAATTTAGAATTACAACTATTTTAATTCTTTTTAGTGTGCAAGGCATAATAATGAACACCTTCAACCAATACAGGTGTAAATATGACAGATGATACAGCACAGCTGCTAGCTTCCATCCACAGTCCCACGCCTGGTAATGATGGAATAACAATTTTAAATTAGAAATGCCATGACGCATCTACTTCTATCAACTGGAAGCATACATGCATTGGGTGCCTCCTGCCATCTAGTGGAAGAACATGCAATTGTTTTGCCGTTCGCCATCCATTGCTGGCACAGATGAAAATAAGTTGCAGTAAAGTTGGGTGATTACAGCGGTGCATCCAATCTCTCACGGCACATTGATGGCCCGCAGCATAGCGGGAATCGCTGCCCTAAAACGTTCCCTGACGTCTGCATGCGATAGTCATTTCATACATTTTCTTTACCGTGCTTGTGAGCTGATGAGCAGTGTTGTTGTGCAGACCATGTCTGGCAAGGAGAAGCAGAAGTTTGAGGAGATGGCAAAGAACGACAAGGTTCGATATGATAGAGAGATGAAAACCTACGTCCCTCCCAAAGGTGTTAAAAAGGGTAAAAAGAAGAAGGATCCCAACGCCCCCAAAAGGCCACCGTAAGTGAGGGGGGTCAAACCTCCGTTTTTATGGAAATTGTGGTTTGGGCGCATTAATACAGCCCCCCTTCTCCGTAGATCTGCCTTCTTTGTCTTCTGCTCGGACCACCGCCCTAAGATCAAGGAGGACCACCCCGGCATTTCCATCGGTGACATTGCCAAAAAGCTTGGTGAGCTGTGGGCCACGCAGGGTGCCAAGGACAAAGCTCCTTATGAGGCGAAGGCTGCCAAACTGAAGGAAAAGTACGAGAAGGTGAGGTTACTTTCAACGGCCCAGTTTTGTAGTTCCACCCTGTTCCCTTTCCCTGGACGGTTTTTATGAGCCACAATTTTAACAATCTGCGCCCGTCCCCCAGGACGTTGCCGCCTACAGAGCGACCGGTGGCTCAGGGAAGACCGATGCTGGCAAGAAGAGCGGCCCGGGCAGGCCCAAAAAAGCGCAGCCAGTCGACGATGACGACGACGACGATGAGGATGACGAAGATGAGGATGATGACGAGGAGGATGACGAAGATGATGATTAAGCGGTTATGGATGTGGTGTTTGTAATGCATTAAGCTAAAGTCTTTTGTGTGCATATTCAAACCGTATAACCTGCTGTCTCTGTGGGTGAGCAGACATGTATTCCTCGGTAAATTCAGGGATTTAGTTTCTCAAATAGTCCCCGTAATTTTGTAAACTTTTTTTTGGGCGTCTTTAGATTCTTGTTGCTATATTAAAATGGTCAACTTTTGATTCCGTGTACCTGATTGCTACTACGGAGGACTTACCCTTTGGACGGCAGTATAGCAGCGCGCTTTTAAAGAGACGCTTTGCTTCTCCCGGCACTGCTTTAGTTTTGTTTAGTGGTGCTGATGGTTCACTGTCCTGTTACTAGCAGACGTCTTGAGCGAAAATGCAGCCATTTTAATGTTTAAGAACTTCATGTAGAACCTTTTTTTTGTAATAAAAGTTTTGTATATTGAACAATCAGGCCTGCTCTGCCCCGAACTTGCTTTTCAAGTGTGTCCTGAATCATTTGTGGTTAAAGCGGTCGCTCCTTTGGGGCAAACAAACGTATTGTTCACCCGGTTGAGCTGCCTTTGCTTCGTGGTAATATTCAATCTGCACTGTGGGGATGGGAAGTGATGTCGGGCTCGAGCGAATCGGCTTTAAGAACGGCTCTTTAAAGTGAATGATCGGAGCCGGTTCGCGTCATTGGTAGCCGATCAGGTTTTTTTTTGTGTTAAATTGTGACTCACTATAGCAACATGGTAATTAATTTTACACAATATACATGAATTGGTAAAGACAAATCTCAGGAGCCGGAATTTCCATTACTAGTGTAATCCAGCATGTAAAGGAGCGCTAATCACTTGTACGTAGCACACGTACACAATCCTGTATGACGCCTCGAGACGTGAGTGACGGTGGCAGCAGCCAATGGCCGATCAAAACCCGCCTTCCCTTTAACTACTACCGGCCGTCGCTGGGCCCTCTGTGAGGAAGACCGCGAGCACGGCATCAGAGCCCAGGAGCCGTCCGTGAGTCCCCGCAGCCTCGCCTCCAGCTGACGGTAAGACCCAGCAACGGTGTACCGCGCTAGAATCGGAGCATCGAGTGACGGCGATGGCGCGCCGGGAACCTTAGCGGACCTCTGACGGGCACCGGAGGAGATCTGCGACACGTCTCCATGCCGTCCTTGCGGATTAGGCGCCGCTCGAACCTGTTGATGGCATATCCGTGAATGCAACTCCTAAAACCAACATGTGGCTGATTCGGCTGACCGGCCGCCCTTCATCACCACAGTACGCCGGATTCTTCCACCGGCAGCACGGGCGCTCCTGATTGCCTCACTGGGGGCTCATCATGGATCCATTAGACACGTGACTTATCTTTAATGGCTCATGCACTGTGATTTTCCCGCGTGTAGCTCGTCAGCTGTGGCCGCAGTGCCCATTTCAGGGTGAGGGATGAGGAATCTTGCATATTGCAAGAAAGATCACATGATTTTTGAGGGACAAGGTCACCAATTGATTCTCGACAACATTTTCTACGCGGTTTGTCCTCATTTAAGGGCAGGGGTGGGCTGGAGCCTATCCCAGCCGACTTGTGGCGAGATGCGGGGTCAATCGCAGAGCACATGCAGAGGAAACAACCTTGTCTGCCGCACACCTAACAAACAACACAATTGATTCCGCGGTGATTGGAAGGAAAACACCGGTCCACCGACCCATCAACAAAACAAATGCAAGAACCTACCCTTTTTCACTTACGAGGTTCTAAGCAGGGTTTCAAAATTCACAAAAATAGAACCGGCAGTGAGATAACCATTAAACTGATGGTCTATGCCACTTATCCTCACTGGGGTCCCGGGCCTATGCTGGAGCCTATCCCAGTTGACTTATGTGAGAAGCACCCTGGACTGGTCGCCAGGCAACCGCAGACAAACAACGCTTCACGCGCACATTCGTACGTTTGGACAATTTAGAGTCCCCAATTAACCAAACGGGCATGTGTTTGGGAGGAAACCGAAGTGCCCGGAGAAAAAACCCGCGGGGAGAACATGTAACTGCCACACAGAGTCGCCCGAGTGCGGACCCGCGACATCTGTCGTTTGACGCCCCTGCGCAACCCGAAGCTCCATCTCAGGTGGCTTTGCCTTGTCATGCCGGTAACGCTGGAAGCCATCAGGACCGTCAAGGTGACATTTTTCGCTTCAGTGGTTGTTTGCAGAAAATTGCTACTCCAATGGTGTTGTCTTGCCCCCATTTCTTCTCTTTTGCATTCTGAAGCTGTGCTTAGAACCTCCTTAAGGTCCAGCAGTGCAACACGTCCAGTAAGGCTGGTGTAAGTAAGTGAGGGGCATGGGGATGCTGTCCAGGGTGCTGAAACGCCTAAGTCGAGTCAAAGGAAATTGCTCACTCCAGGTGTTAAAAACCTTCAAGTCAATATTTAAATATAATTAAAATGAAAACCCCAGTCCAGGGTGTGCCCCGCCTCCCGCCCAAAGTCAGCTGGGATAGGCTCCAGCATACCCGTGACCCTAATGAGGATAAGCGCTATAGAAAATGGATGGAACCAATCAATAATAGAAACTGGGCAACACCGCAAGAGACCAAAATGATCTTTTTTGATGGCACAACGCTAAAGAAAGGACACTTTGATCCCATGTAAAGTAGTCAGTGTAAACGTACAGTCCTCTCAATAATCTCTCAACTGCTGGCAACAAAAGTGAGCACACCCCGACATGGCACTTGGTGGCAAGGAACTTTCTGAGAAGCTATAAAATCGAAGTATAAGCGCTGCCATCATTGCTGCAGAGGTTCCAACATGGTAAGGGTTCCAAACCCACCACCAAGGTGACCGCTGCCCCGCTAAAGAAGCTTAGGGTAATACCCACAGAAGTTAAGGCAGGGTTGGAAAATAATGCTATCCGCGCTAAATATTCACACTTCAAACACAATCTGGACAGTTTCCTGAGGGGTGTACTCACTTTTATACATTTACAGCTACCCAAGATGAACACGGACTACTTTACATGATATCCTCATCCAACTCACTTTGGTGGCATGCTGTACTTTGCTACGGTGGCTGTGTAAAGTTTCCCATTGTTTCAGCAGGACATAAGCAGACGTCTTAGCCAATCACTGCTCAGATTAAAGTAATCCCCTCGCTGTCATCTGTCCTTGCATGCCTATGCTCTGCCTGTCCCTTCGGGGATTAGTGCAGTCCAGTATATACAAAAAGCATGGTTGAAAGCAGATGATGGTTTGCCAACATGACTTGGCAGGTGCAATCTGCAGCTTGTAACACAACACAACTGGTCGACAGACGACGCGCAAAGTAACCTACCTTTACCTACAAGCAAATATCAAGGCATGCTGAGTATCTTATGAGGAAGTAAACAAGCAGAATTTAACATACTCTTCATATCCAATGTTTTATTGTACATAGTTTATATTGTTGAAGCCGGACTACCCAGCATGCCTTGCGGACATTTGGAAATAGCTGTCTTATGTTTAGTGCTTAGTTGTTGTTTATCACCCAAGTAGTAGCAGTACTAGTAATTGATGTACTCTTGATATCCAATGTTTTAGTGTTCATAGTTCGTATTGTTGTTGCAGCCGGGTTACCCAGCATGCCTTGCGGACATTTGGAAATAACTGTCTTATGTTTAGTGCTTAGTTGTTGTTTATCACCCAAGTAGTAGCAGTACTAGTAATTGATGTACTCTTGATATCCAATGTTTTAGTGTTCATAGTTCGTATTGTTGTTGCAGCCGG
>QODF01000031.1:4414076-4464725 GCA_024372805.1 Oostethus manadensis | reverse complement strand
AGATGTTTAGTGCTTAGTTGTTGTTTCTGACCCTGGTAGGAGTAGTAGTAGTTGATTTGTGGGATTTGCTTTGGACGTGTCGTGTTTTTTTTGTTTTGCACCGTGAGCAAGGACCTCATTCTGTTTGATGACCACCTATTCATAGACGGGCCCCCTCCGTCGAATTATTTTTAACCCAAATGTGTTCGGCAAGAACGCTACGGGAATGTAAAGCCATAAGCGGGTGACCCCGACGCTGACCTCATGCATGTCTGTAGGCAAACATGACCAAGGTGAAGCAGGTGGGTTTGCTGGCAGCGGGCTGCCAGCCCTGGAACAACGACGTGTGTGCCGCCAGCGGGGACCGCTTTGCCTACTGTGCCACTCTTGCCATATACATTTACCAGGTAAGTGCGTGCCCATCCTCCCTCATTTTGCTTATCGTTAGTACGACGCAGAGTAAAAATGCATGCCCGATGGTTCCGTGCTGGTGGGGTGCCACCAAGGAGGTTTGGTGACCAAAAACAGTGTACATGACATAACAAGACCAGCACCAAGTTTTGCTCCGAACTGGAACTGAAGTGAAACGTACGCCAACCGAGGCCTCCCTTTTAACGGTTAATGTCTCCTGTAGTTGGACCAGCAGTACAATGAGTTCAAGTTGAGGTCCATCATGTCCGAACACAAGAAGACCATAACAGCCATAAGCTGGTGTCCTGACAACCCGGACCTGTTTGCGTCGGCCTCAGCCGATAACCTGCTCGTCGTGTGGAACGTAGCCGAGCAAAAGGCCGCAGCACGACTGGACAACACCAAAGGTAGGTGCCCTGTTGGGGTTTGCTGTCAGAAAGGAGAACACCCTCACATCACCTCCTTCCTTCCAGGAGTCCCCGCAGCGGTCAGCTGGTGCTGGAATTCCGCCGACGGAGTGGCGTTTGTCTCCCAGCGCGGTCCGCTATATATTTGGGCCTACGGGAATTCTGAGCCCGGCGTCACAGTGCATAAAGAGGCCCACTCTTTCCTGTCCGACATATGTCTCTTCAGGTGGCACCCCACCAAGAAGGGACGACTCGTGTTTGGACACACCGACGGAAGTTTGTCTATTTTTCAGCCAGGTGCTGTGGTTTGCCCCCGACCACCGTTTCCACGTCCGCCCCTGTCCCGGACACGCAACGTTATTCATTCCCCTTTCTCGTAGGATGCAAAAGCCAAAAGCACGTGTTGCGTCCCGAGTCCTTAGAGGGGACAGATGAAGAGGACCCGGTCAGTGCTCTGGAATGGGATGCCTTGTCAACAGACTATTTATTAGGTTGGGTCACTAATATTTACACTGCCGTGAGAAAGGGTTTGTCCCCGCTCCTGATTTTTGTATGTTTGTCACAAATGTAAACTTTTTATTACTGAGGGAGAAAAAAAAATCCCCCCCCAAAAACATGTAACAGTGGGGAACCTTCCCAAGAACGCAGCAACCACTCATCCGAGAGGTCACAAAAGACCCCACAACAACATCCAAAGAAACGCAGGTCTCACTTGCTTCGGTTCATGACTTCACCATTAGTCAGACACTGGGCAAAAACGGTCTGCGTGGCGGAGTTCCGAGACCATAACCACAAATTTAACTTTATTTTGCCAGAAAACTTCCCCATAATCCCCAAGAGCTTTGGGGAAATACTCTTTGGGGTAGTGTGATGGTCTGGGGCTGTTTTGCTGCTTCGGGACCATGAAGACTTGCTGTGATAAACGGAAACATGAATTCTGCCGTCTACCAAAGAATTCTAAAGGAAAATGTCCGTCCATCAGCCAGGCCACCTCTTAATGGCTGAAGAAAAACCAAATGAAGACTTTGGAGTCCGACCTAAATCCTATTGAGATGCTGTGGCATGACCTAAAAGGGCGGTTCGTGCTGGAAAAAAGCCTCCATTGTGACTGAATGGCAACAATTCTGCAAAGATGAGTTGGCCAAAATTCCTCCACAGCTCAGTGCAAGTTGTGGCAAACGCTTGATTGCAGTTGTTGCTGCTGAGGGTGGCCCAGGGTGCTTTGGGGTGCAATCACTTTTTCATGGTTTGGATTTCCTTCTCCCTTAAAAATAAAAAGTTTCATTTAAAAACCGCCTTTTGTGTTAAGTCGTGCGGCCATTGACTGATATTTTCATTTGTTTGAGGATGTGACACTTTTCTCTATGACAAACATGTAAACGTAAGGAAGCTGGCAAACACCTTTGCCATGGTGTCCTACCATCCAGCATCTAATGGATTTTGGAATGGAGTGGCGCCCGTTGGAACATACCTCCGATTGTCAAACGACCAACAAAAAGTAACGTGCCGACTCTCTTACAGTGTCCAACCTCAATAACGGCATAAGGCTGGTGGACAGCGAGGCCTTGGCTTGTATCACATCCTTCTGCTTCCCCTCAGCTGCTGCTTCGGTTCAGTGTCTAGCTTGGGTCCCCTCTGCCCCAGGCATGTTCATTACTGGAGGTAAGTCAAAAGGAATGGTGTGTATGGGATGTGTGTGGGCCTTCCCTCTGCCCAGGGGCGGGGTGGCCGTCGGGACTACCAGGAGTCGTTCTCGGTAGGCTGACAAAAATTGGGCCGCACGGTTTTAGGCAAATTGAGACATGTCAGGCGGTGGGACCGAGTAAAAATCATGCTAGTAAAAATCATGTTGGCATGCTATCATGCTAGATGTTAGCATGCCAACATTAGCGTAGTAGCATTTTTTGCTGTTTTGTAGGTAGACACTGTTATGCTAGGTGTTAGCATATTAACATGCTAACATGATACTACTAGAATTTTTTGCAATTTCCATGAACGTAAACGTAAGAAAAACACTTAGCGCTACCATTCTAGGTGTTAGCATATTAGCATTGCTAGCATGCTAACATGATCTTACTAGCATTTTTTTGCAATTTCCATGAACGTAAACATAAGCAAACACCAAGCGCTGTCATTCTAGGTGTTAGCATATTAGCATTGCTAGCATGCTAACATGATCCTACTAGCATTTTTTGCAATTTCCATGAACGTAAACATAAGAAAAACACCGAGCGCTACCATTCTAGGAGTTAGCATATTAGCATTGCTAGCATGCTAACATGATCCTACTAGCATTTTTTGCAATTTCCATGAACGTAAACATAAGCAAACACCAAGCGCTATCATTCTAGGGGTTAGCATATTAGCATTGCTAGCATGCTAACATGATCCTACTAGCATTTTTTTGCAATTTCCATGAACGTAAACATAAGCAAACACCTAGCGCTATCATTCTAGGTGTTAGCATGTTAGCATGGCATCATAGCATAGCGTGCTAACATAGTTATAACGTGGGGGATAAGGTGTGCGCTTCTTCCTACCGTGCATTTCTGTCTTCCACATCATTTAGCTCGTGTGTCTCTTTCAGATTCCCAGGTTGGAGTATTGCGGATATGGAATGTGTCTCGCTCCACTCCTTTGGACAGCATTAAACTCAAGAAGACCGGATTTCATGCTTTACACGTCCTCAACACCCCGCTTATAAAAAAAGGTACAGGGTCCCAGATTTTGGAAATCCTTATTATCCCAAATCTGAACGGGTAAAAGATTGTAATTCGAGCTCCTCTAGAATTTCCATATCGTTGTACTTCCCATCTACTTCTCTCTGCAGCTCAGAGTTCCTGTTCTCCCAGTAAAAGTCAGCACACTAGCTCTACCAGCGAGGCGGTACCGCCCCCGACCTTTTCGCAGAACCGGTCCTTCTCTTTGCCCCCTGGCCATGCAGTGTGCTGTTTCATGGATGGAGGGGTGGGACTGTATGACATGGGTGCTAAGAAGTGGGACTTCCTGCGTGACTTGGTATCAGAATGGAAGAACTTGCGTAATGATGTGTTTTAGGGGCCTACCAAAATTTGTGATAGACTTAATGAGCCTCGCACCTTTCCAGGGTCATGTAGAGACCATCTTTGACTGCAAGTTTAAACCCGACGACCCCAACCTGTTGGCCACGGCCAGCTTTGACGGGACCATCAAAATCTGGGACACAAATACTCTGACAGCTGTTTACACCTCCCCCGGCAATGAAGGGGTGGTGTACTCCCTGTCCTGGGCTCCAGGTACACGCGCCGGCAACCACACATTCTCCGGGGTTGTTGAGTTCCAGTGAAAAAGCTTCTGTGCGTGTTTTGAAGGGGACCTGAACTGCATAGCAGGAGCAACATCTCGCAATGGAGCGTTCATCTGGGACGTCAGGAAAGGAAAGATCGTCACTCGCTTTAACGAGGTTTGTCACTCACCCGGGCCGTCGTAGATGTTCCGCTTCACGTCCGAACAGAAGACGGATGGGGTTGATAAAAGAGACCTCTCTGATACCCCGATGCTGTCCGTTCACCCCTTCCTGAAAGATTCCGACATTTAGCCTCTGACAAATAAACATGGCGAACACTAAGGTGACCGGCGTTACATCTGCACGGCATGCTAACGACCGCCGTCGGCCGGTAGAGGCCCAGCTCATTTTCTCCCGGTGGTTCCCCAACTTTTTTTTGCAGCGCCCCCCTTTTGGAGATAAGAAATACGGTAATAACGAAAAGTGTTCGTGGTAGCCCCGCGCCCCCCCTGTCATAACACCGGGGACCCCCCTAGGGGGTGCCCCCACACCCCCCAGTTTGAAAACCACCGCTCTATCCTATCGACTGTCGTCTTGCACTACAAATCAAGAGGCTTTTGCTGTTCTTCTGCCAGGGCGACTAGTCAGTACCTGATTGCACGATTCCGGAAGCGGGTCACGGACGGGAAACGACGTCACTATCACGCCACCGTGCACATACTTCGTCTTACACGATGGAGTCCGTATGGAAGCGGGTCCATGAATTGACATTGCTTTTACCAGTTAGCGTCAGGCTTCGGGTAAACGCAAACGGGAAAAACCAATGGAAAAGACAAAGACAAATCAGGAAAATCAGCGATAAAATGGCAAAAAACTAAGACAGCACACAGAAAGCGATGAAAATATGGAGATACAATATAACTACTTTTGTAGATTTTCGTATTATTCATTGTTTTTGTGTTTCCGCATGTGTTTTCTTTTATTTTGGCATTCCTGTGATTCCATAAAAAAAGGGGACACAAGCAGATACTGCAGATTGTATTTCACTTTTACATATAAAAGAAGACAAATGATTTCCATTCCGTTTTCCTCCGCTTATCCGGGTCCGGGTCGCGGGGGCAGCAGTCTCAGTAGGGAAGTCCAGACTTCCCGGTCCCCAGCGACCTCTTCCAGCTCCATCGGGAGGACACCAAGGCGTTCCCAGGCCAGCTGTGAGACATAGTCCCTCCAACGTGTCCTAGGTCTTCCCCGGGGCCTTCTCCCGACTGGGCATGCCCGAAACACCTCACCAGGGAGGCATCCGGACTAGATGCCCGAGCCACCTCAACTGGCTCCTCTCGATGTGAAGGAGCAGCGGCTCTACTCTGAGCTCCTCCCGGATGGCCGAGCTCCTCACCCTATCTCTTAGGGTGAGTCCAGCCCCCCTACGAAGGAAACTCATTTCCGCCGCTTGTATCCGCCATCTCTTTCTTTCGGTCATGACCCATAACTCATGACCATAGGTGAGGGTGGGAACGTAGATCGATCGGTAAACAGAGAGCTTTGCCTTCCAGCTCAGCTCTCTCTTCACCACGACGGTCCGGTACAGCGACCGCATTACTGCTGATGCTGCACCGAT
Source organism: Oostethus manadensis (assembly GCA_024372805.1). Lineage (NCBI taxonomy): Eukaryota > Metazoa > Chordata > Actinopteri > Syngnathiformes > Syngnathidae > Oostethus > Oostethus manadensis. Next base: position 4,459,045 of record QODF01000031.1, on the reverse strand, counting down.
CCGTCTGTCGACCTCACGCTCCAACCTTCCCTCACTCGTGAACAAGATCCCGAGATACTTGAACTCCTCCACCTGAGGCAAGACCTCACTCCCAGCCCGGAGGGTACAGTCCACCCGTTTTCGACTGAGAACCATGGCCTCGGATTTGGAGGTGCTGAGTCTCATCCCAGAAGCTTCACACTCAGCTGCAAACCGCTCCAGTAAACGCTGAAGGTCACAGCCTGATGAGGCCATAAGGACCACATCGTCTGCAAATAGCAGAGACGAGATCCTAAGGTCACCAAGCTGGACTCCCTCAACACCTTGACTGCGCCTAGAAATTCTGTCCATGAAGTTTATGAACAGAATCGGTGACAAAGGGCAGCCTTGGCATTTCCAAACTCAATATTATTGTTATTTTTTGTTGTATTTTGTTATCGAACCCCTGCTTAGACATGAACCTTCTCTATAAGTCGAAAAGTTCGAGCAAAGAACTCTAACCAGACGTGTGTGGTGGTGTGTGTCCTCTCCCAGCATGGTAAAAATGGCATATTTTGTATATCCTGGAGCCATAAAGATTCCAAGAGGATTGCGACCTGTAGTGGTGACGGATTCTGGTAAGACGCATCTTTTCCGATGCTTTTGTATGCTGGGAGTTGAATTGAGTTTTTCTATCTCACCAGCATCATTCGGACCATCGATGGCAAAGTCCTGCATAAGTACAAACACCCGGCTGCAGTTTTTGGCTGCGACTGGAGTCAGAACAACAAGTAAGACCCCCAAGCATTGTTTATATTTTGTGATGTTTGTGATGTTGTCGTTAAATATGTTATATATTGTTTGTAATGATGTTCCTTGTTGCTCCTTTTTTTTTAAAGCGAAAGGTACGTTTGCAAAAATTACATTTTTTGTAAGCTAAGAAATAGAGACCTTGCAGAACATGGACTGTAGCTTTAAGACACGGAGATGTAGATTGTTTGACTTCAGAACACAGAAAAGTAAGTGTAGATGACCTTGCAGTTATCCTTCATTTATTCTTGTAAAATGGGCTTCTTAATGACTGTAAAGGGGTCTTTTTAGACTTTGGATTATGTACTTTGCTGCTGTTGCCCCCATTGTCAACATATCGCTGTGAAAAGATGTTTTTACAACATGTATAATGCATTCCAACCTTGTCGCTATGGTGGGATCGTGTTTACGTAAACAAGACATGACTTACTCTGTCCTGTAGCAACTTTGACATCATTCTTCTTGTCTTTTCTTTTTTTCCCTGTGTACCGCGTCAGGAATAGCGTTCTTTTTTGTAGTCTTTTTCGTAGCGTACTTTCAAGCCAAACCCTTCTTGCAAAGGAGGTCCTTCATAGAAGCTTTCAGTGAAATGAATCCTGGAAAGAACAGAACTTGCTCGCGTCCATTGTAGTCTTAACCCTTTGTCTTTTAGAAAAGAAAACAACCTTACAGTATCACTCGGACACGGTAGACATCCAGCAGCAACACAACAGTTTGGCGTGACTCCTTAAAAATTAAAAAAATGTAAAAATCAAAGAAGAGGAGCTACCTCAAGGAGTGAAGTAGCTGAGAGGTGTTACGCTGATGTAATTTCCGGAAATTACACTTTGCTGTGACGAGTATGGCATGTCTGTCATGTATAACGATTTGCAGCCTTGTCGCTATGGTGGGACGGTGTTTAGTCAACATGACTTGCTGTGTTCCGTGGCAAATTTGACACAGTTCTTTTGTTTTTTCCAGCATGAATAGCATCCCAACAGTGTTATTAGCAACTTCGTTTAGACATGGAAGACGGGCGATGGAGCTGACTTCCGCTTCCTGTTTCCATGCATTAGTCGAGGATTCCATGCTAACAGGATGCTAATAAGGACGTTTTGTGCTGCACATACGTTCAGAACACAGTTGCACCCGCGCAGTGCATTAATAACGCGACACGTAGCGTGTTATAGTGTACGCTAACTGGAAAATGTACGGTAACGAGGCAAAATCTTGGCATAAATGGTCAACGTTAACCGAAAAACACGCAAACCGTGGTAAGTTAACCAAGGTTGCCTGCAAAACTAAACGTTTTGCTTCGATGAACACTATTTCAGCGCCGTTTAGTGCAGATGTGCCAGCACAAATTGGCTGAATTCTGTCCCTGCAGAGACATGATTGCCACTGGTTGTGAGGATAAGAACGTTCGCGTGTACTACTTGGCCACCAGTTCAGACCAGCCGCTGAAGGTCTTCACTGGACACCTAGCTAAAGTATTCCACGTGCGCTGGTCTCCACTCAGAGAGGGGATACTCTGTTCCGGATCGGACGACGGGTGAGTTACAACGCAACAATCGACTTGCCGCGGACGTATGAAGTTTTGCATTGTGAAAACAAAAAAAGGGACCATTGAATGAGAGGACTCCCCTGCGTGTTGCTTTTTGGACAGTACTGTTCGTATATGGGATTACACACAGGATGCGTGTATCAATGTGCTGAGTGGTCACACATCTCCAGTCAGAGGTCTCATGTGGAACACAGAGGTCCCATACCTCCTCATTTCTGGTAAAGTATGCGATTTGGGCCAAGTGATTAATCAGCGATTAATCGATTAATTGTGGCTGCTCTGATAAATATCATTTTCTAGGTTCTTGGGATTACACAATCAAAGTGTGGGACACTAGAGACGGGACTTGCCTGGATACGGTCCATGACCACGGTGCTGATGTCTATGGTAAGACTTATGACTTATGGTAAGCTCCTTGCTTAGTTAACTCAATGCTAGGTTGAAAGTACAGTGGAACCCGGGGATACGAAGTTACTTCATTCCAAAAGGATTTTTGTAAGCCGAATTTTTTTGTAACCCGAACAACATTTAACATGTAAATTGGCTAACTGGTTCCACTGACCCGGAAGCCCCCTCATACAATAGGGGGGAAAAAAACACTGTTCTGCACGTTTAATACTGTATAAATAACGAGTATTGTAATACAAATGTAATGTAATATCAAAACCCAAAATAGAATGTATACTGAATTAAAATTCTAAAGGTTTCTTACCTTTAATACGCAGCCAAGTGCAGTACAATAAACTGGCAGCGATAAACCAATTACGCCATACGTCCGAAAATTCAGAAAAAAGCAAGTTTTGGTAGAAGCGTGCAGAAATGACACTCCTTATCAATATTTTAGGACCAGTTGAAAAACGTCATGAATCTCTTTAACCACCTCTGTAATTGACGTACTGTGTTGAATTACTGGGTGTGTGTGTAGGCTTAACGTGTCATCAGAGTCGTCCGTTCACCATGGCCAGTTGTAGCAGAGATAGTACAGTGAGGCTTTGGTCCCTGACACCCCTCATCTCTCCTCTGCTGATAAACATCCTCACCAACCAACCCTGGGAGAAGATCATAGGAAACACCGGTATCATGACACCGCTCCTCCTTAGTTGTCTGTTATTGTCTGAAGTTGATACGCTGACGGAGCCGCGCTGACGATGCGTCTTTGCAGATACAGCGATGGTTCCCGGCTCTCCGCCGCTGCTCTGCGGTAAAGTCTCAAGAGACATCAAACAGGAGCTGGAGAAACTGAGCTCTGACACCACCACCAAGAAGCTGCGTTGGTTTTCGGAGTGCTTTTCGGTAACTATTTTTCTATACTATTTGGGTGGCGAGGTTTTCCGATTATTTTCGGTGCTGCAGTTTTTGGACATTGCCAGACTGAGATGAACGGGTTCATTTTCAGCACCACCACTAACTAGCACCACACAGATATTTTCCCACCATTGGTGGTAAAAAAAACAATCTCTGTCTACACAAAAACACACTCACAGACTACCATGCACATGCCCAGGTAATGGTGGTGCTGTAGCCATAGACTGTAAGCCAAAGTCAGCCCATCAGAATGATGTCTTTTCTTTAGGCAGCACAATAACAAACATGGCGAGTTGCGGGACACATAGCCAAGAATAGCTACTGTTAAGTCATTTTGCCGGGTTTTTTTCAAGTCCAGTTTGGGGGCTTTGGGATCTCGTCTCCTCAATTTGCAGACGATGCAGTCCTGATGGCCTCATTAAGCCATCAGTGCTCACTGGGGTGGTTTGCAGTTGAGTGTGAATGTTCTGGGATGAAGCTCAGGACCTCCTAATCCGAGGCCATGGATCTTAGTTGGAAAAGGGTGGATTTGGATTGTGCTTTGTTTGGGAGAAGGATACAAAAAGCTAGCTCAGAGATCCCAACTATCAGTTTGCAATGTGAGGACCATAGTGAGGTAATGAAAGACCACAAACACAGTTCTGGTTAAGGCCCGGAGTGGCAGGCTAAGAAAAATCTCAGACAAGCAGAGTCGAAGGATGGTGAGAAAAGTCAAACTCAACCCACAGACCAGCTCCAATTACCTACAAAATGATCTTAAACATTGCATTCCAAGACAAACATAACGCTATCCACGGTAAAACTTGATGGTGGCTCTATCATGCTGTGGGTTGCGTGGATTCCAATCAGTATCAGCAGATTCTTCCGCCCTGCGAGTTGGGAGCGAGGTCTTGCCCCAGGTGGAGGAGTCGAAGCATCTCGGGGTGTTCATGAGTTAGGGAATGTTGCAGTGTGAGGTCCACAGACAGATTGGCGCAGCGTTTGTAGTTGTGGTGATGAGAGAGATGAGCCGGAAGGCAAAGCTCTTAATTTACCAGTCAGTTTATGTTTCCTCCCTCGCACCCTTTGGTCTTGACCGAAAGAATGGTGACTCGGGCATCGAGCCCTGGTGCCTCCCGAACGCCTCCCTGGTGAGGTGTTCCGGGCATGCCCAGAAGGGAGGAGCCCCCAGATCAGACCTAAGACACTCTGGAAGGAATTATGTCTCTCAGCTGGCCTGGGAACGCCTCGGTGTCCTACTGGTGGAACTGGAAGAGGCGGCAAGTTTGGAAAACTTCGTCCACAGTTTATAAAAAAAACCCTTCAGCTTCAGCACTGGGTCTTTGATAGTGCAGTCTATGTGACACCGTAATGATAATGGTACATTGATTTCAATAAAATGGTTTAATGGACCAAGTAGTATAGCAATGTAAGGATTTTTGGTTTAATTTACAATTTAGGCCATTCTGTTTCTGCACGTATGTATGCTTTTACTCTGACAGCCTCCAGGGGGCAGCAGCAACTTGTGGGACTTGGTCTCCGTCATTATGGGGCAGGACGACTCACTGCTGCCGGGCAGCTACAGCAGGGGTGTGATGCACATGAAGCACCTGCTGAAGTTCAAAACGGTAAGATTTCATAACTGACAGTTGGAAGCTACATAGTCATGCCCCTCATTCCACCATCAACGTCTGATTAATCTATAAATGACATGAATATTCCCAAATGTTCCGCTTAAATTCATTTTGTTGTGCGTTCTCCTGCAGTCTGAAGCCCAGGAGCTGACCATCATCAAGATGTCTAAATTCGGGGGTGGTATTGGTGCGCCCAGTAAAGAAGAGCGCCTCAAAGAAGCAGCGGACATCCATCTGAGGCTGGGGCAGATTCAGCGATACTGTGAATTAATGGTGGAGCTTGGACAGGTGTGTCTGGTTTTGATCTGAGCATGCCACTCCCTTCCATTTCACAACGTAAAATTATCTTCACGCTTGAAAATATAGCAAAATAACTGAATTGTTTTTACTCATGGAAATCCCTTCACCCTTTCTTCCACGTAGCATGGAGAAGGTAATGGATTACTTTGTGAGTATTAAAGTACAGTGTTTGTCTCCGGCAGTGGGAGAAGGCGTTAGCTGTAGCACCAGGAGTATCCATGAAGTACTGGAAGAAACTGATGCAAAGGTAGGTTCTATTCAAAGAGCTGGGATGAAGCTTTCTGTGACTGTCCTCGGAGATGAAGAGTAAAGTAGGATTCAGTAAGTGGATGTGGGAATGTCCCGATCCGATCCGATCTTCAGGATCGGGATCGGCTGTCGATCCGCTGTATTTTGAAAACCGGGAAACGAGATTTGGCCAATCCGGTTGTCGTAACTCGGGGCCACGTTCCAACCTGGTGGGTGCGGAAATGCGCCACAAAGCTGGTTGCCACTCGACTCCCGCCACGAAGAGGCTCCTTTTGGCTCCTTAGCTGCAAATGCCCAAAAATGTGGAACCATGTGGAATTGGAGGTATTATAAGGTGCAGGCAAGAATAGTAAAGAAAAATGGCGGAATAGAAACCAAGGAGACTGTGCAGTGGAGTGCGGTGACGTTCATGGCTGCTGAGGCGTTGGTTCTGTCAGATCTGACAAATACACACCATAAAAAAACGATGTCGATCGCGAGCTACCGGTTGGTCACATAAATGTCACTTTGTAGATCAGTCAGCTGACCCCTCCTGATTCGCTGGCGCTCCTGGCGGCAAAGAGGAAGTGGGGAACAGACATCTCGAGCTATGCACAGAGATGCAACTTTTGTCTTTATGATTCTCCGTTTCTTTCCATTTTCTTCTGCTTATCCGGGTCGCGAGCGCAGCGGTCTCAGCAGGGAAGTTCAGACTTCCCGGTCTCCGGTAACCTCTTCCAGGTCCACTGGGAGGACTCCAAGGCGTTCCCGGGCCAGCTGTGGGACATAATGCCTCCAGCGTGTCCTAGGTCTTCCCTTGGGCCTTCTCCTGACTGGGCATGCCTAAAACACCTCACCGGGGAGGCGTCCGGGAGGCATCCGGACCAGATGGCCGAACCACCTCAACTGGGTCCTCTCGATGTGACCATAGGTGAGGGTGGGAACATAGATCGACCGGTAAATAGAGAGCTTTGCCTTCTGGCTCAGCTCTCTCTTCACCGGAGGATCCGTTTGTCGACGTCACGCTCCAACCTTCCCTCACTCATGAACAAGACCCAGAGATACTTGAACTCCTACACCTGGGGAAAGACCTTACTCCCAACCCAGAGGGTGCAATCCACCTCTTTCTGAGGGAGAACCATGACCTCGGATTTGGAGGTGCCGAGTCTCATCCCGGAAGCTTCACACTCAGCTGCAAACCGCTCCAGCTGACGCTGACGGCCACAGCCTGATGAGGCCATCAGGACCACATTGCCTGCAAATAGCAGCAACGAGATCCTATGGCCACCAAACTGGACTCTCTCGACGCCTTGATTGTGCCTAAAAATTCTGTCCATGAAGATTATGAACCGAATCGGGGACTACGGCCTGTTTTTCATTATTCATTGGAAAATGTGCCGATTGTTGGCCCTTTTTTAAAAATACGTTGCCTTGTCTTCGGCTGTATTGTTTTTTTGGCATAACCATTTTCATTTCTTGTATGTCTGTAATGTTCGATTACTGAACATAACGTAACAAACGCGCTGTGCATCCAATGAACGCTATTTTTACTGACCTGGTACCAGTGGCGATTGCTCTAAGACTGCTCAGCTCAGCTTCCCCTGAAATGTGTCCAAAAAAAGCAGTGCTGTGTGTACGTCGCATTGGCTAAACATGCGTCTTTTGTTTACAATCAGCTACTTATCACAGGTAACCTACACCACTTCCACCTCATTCATCCCCGCAGCGCCACGCCGTTCTTACTCGGTCAGATTGACGTCGACGGGGAAGCGTAGATTGGGTTGTTTCACCACGCAAAACTAAACGGTCCTTTGATACATCCGACCCATTGGGCGCTCAGTATCTCTGAGAGTCTATGGGACAGTGGGCTGGCCCAGACGCTCAGCTTCTGCATGATGCTTGGATGCTCGGTCTGAGGCGGAGTCCCTTTGTGATTGACAGTGAAATGAGCGAATCAGCAATCTTGAAGTATAAACCTTTTTCATTCTGTCGTTCTGAACGGATCCGGACACTTCACCGATCCCCAGCGGCTTTGTTTTTAGTAAAAACCACTAGCTTTGCGTTTGGCGACTCTCTTCTGTCACTTTGCGGTTTCTTTCCCCAACGAGCAGCGGGAAAGACCCCTAATTGGGACAACAGGGTCCCATATGAGTTTCTCGAAAAGGAACGAAGGGTATAATTTGCATATAAAGAAATAGTACTCGGGTTATGTACACAACCATGGAGGAATAATGTGTAATTATCCTTATTGGGGGACATGTGCTTGCCGTGCATGAACTGGGATGTTTTCCTGTTTCGCAGATGGAGTGGTTCATGGTGGGGGTGGAGATACGGTGTAGGCAGGCATACGTTACGGACAACGAGACACTATGATGAGATCCGATTCGTCCGTGGCAATCATGTCATGCTGAAGTCCCATGTTGCGGGAAGGACCTGCACACGAGAACTTGTGTTTGTGCTTATAACGCAGGAGAGCCGACCAGCTGATGGCGGAGGATAACGACGATGCAATCCCATACTGCATTGCCACGGCAGACATAAAGAAACTTGTGAGCTTCTTCACCGGCAGGGGACAGCTACCTGAAGCCTTACTCATTGCACAGGTAAAGTGCCGTGGGAATGGCCGTCTCTTGGGGTGACAGCGTATATCATGATACAGTAGAGTTCAAAGTGGCATGGACTCTACCAACTTGCGGCACCTTTCAGCTGTTCTTCCACTCTTGGTTTTACTTCCGAAACAGCATTTCTGATGTCCCCCCACAAGTTCTCCATTGGATGAAGGTCCGGGGATTGGCCTGGCCACTGCATAACGTAACAGGATGTTGCTGGTTTACTAGTGTGTTTGGGGTGATGGTCTTGTTGATTTCAAGGGCATGCCCTCTTCAGCATAAGACAACATGACCTCCTCAAGTGTTCGGACATATGCAAACTGATCCATGATCCCTGCTATGGGATAAATATTAGGAGAAACATGCCCATATCATGATGCTTCACTGTCTTCACTGTGTACTGGGGCTTGAATTCACAGTTTGGGGGGTCGTCCCACAAACTGTCTGCGGCTCTTGGACCCAAAACAAACTGTTTGACTCTCATCAGTCCACAAAATGTTCCTCCATTATTCTTTAGGCCAGTTGATGTGCTCTTTGGCAAATTGTAACCTCTTCTTGAGATGCCTTTTTTTAACAGAGGGATTTTGCGGGGGATTCTTGTAAATAGATTAGCTTCACACAGATGTCTCCTAACTGTCACAGTACTTATAGGTAACTCCAGACTGTCTTTGATCATCTTGGAGTTGATCATTGGCTGAGGCTTTGCCATTCGGATTATTCTTCCATCCATTTTGATAGTTGTCTTCAGTTTTTTTCCACATGTCTGGTTTTGCTCTCCGTTTTAAGGCATTGGAGATCATTTTAGATGAACGGCCAAACACGTTTTTGCGCCTCTTCATAGGTTTTCCCCTCCCCAATCAACCTTTTAATCAAAGTACGCTGTTCTCCTGAACCATGTCTTCAACAATGTCAGTAAAAGGGCAAATAAAAAACAAAGGCAACACCGCCACAGTCATAAAACCAGAAGAGAACGCGTCTTGCAGAGGAGGCCCGCAGTACTTTGTGTTTAAGCAGGAGGGCTACTGATTGCATCTTCCATCCACCACCGCTCTTGCCGGCGGGAATGGCTCCGGCCGCGGTTCGACTCCACGCTGCACTCCCTATGGCGGTTGGCATTTGTCTCTTTAAGGCATCCCCATTGCTCGCTCCCTCAGGCCTGCTGCCTATTTTTAGGTCCTCGCCCCACCTGCAACAACCACCTTCTTGCACCACTTTCTAAGAGAGTGGTTGTCCTGTAATCCCGCTTCTGACACCAACGAGGCGATCTCGCGTTGATGAAGAGATGATCAGAGGCGCTTCAGCTTCAGTTTCTCCCGTCTCTCAAATGATTAGTTTGAGGTCGTTTTGGTCTGTGTCTGCATTTTGGTCATTTTGGTGTGGGCATTTTCTTTAAAGATTCCCTCCGGTGCTCCTCCACCGCTGTCTGTCACGCCTAAGCTAATGTGTGTGTGGAGCGATGTGTCGCTCGAGAACGAGTCAGCTCTTTGATATGAACTACGTTTGTTGGGAGCCAATTGGGAGCCACTTAGTTTTTCTTCTGCTTTTTGACTGTATTAGGCTTAGGGATTGGGGTAAAATCAAAATGGGACATTTAGCATTCTTGGTACATTGCTAGCATGCTAGCAGTTAGCATTGCTAGCATGCTAATCTTAGCATAGTAGCCCTTCTAAGTGTTTTTGTAGCTACAGAGTTATACAAACACTTTGTGTTATCATATTAAGTGATAGCATGCTAGCAGTTAGCATTGCTAGCATGCTAATGTTAGCATAGTAGCCGTTCTAAGTGTTTTTGTAGGTACAGAGTTATACAAACACTTGGTGTTATCAAGAATTGCTAGCATGCTAATGTTAGCATAGTAGCCGTTCTAAGTGTTTTTGTAGGTACAGAGTTATACAAACACTTTGTGTTATCAAGAATTGCTAGCATGCTAATGTTAGCATAGTAGCCGTTCTAAGTGTTTTTGCAGGTACAGACTTATACAAACACTAAGTGTTATCATACTAAGTGATAACATGCTAGCAGTTAGAATTGCTAGCAATGCTAATGTTAGCATAGTAGCCGTTCTAAGTGTTTTTGTAAGTACAGACTTATACAAACACTTAGTGTTATATTGCTCAGTGATTGCATGCTAACGTTAACAGGTTAGCATTGCTAGCATGCTAACATTAGCATATTAGCATTTTTTTTCTGTTTTCCCCGTGCGTGCGTGGGATTTATCCAGGCACTCCGGTTGCCTCCAACATTCCAAAAACTTGCATGTTAGGTTAATTGGCAACTCTAAATTGTCCATTAGAGCATGAATGGTTGTATGTCTGCCCTGCGATTGACCAGTCCAGGGTGTACCCCGCCTCCTGCCCAAAGCCAGCTGGGATAGGCTCCAGCATACCCGCGACCCTTATTAGGATAAGCGGCATAGAAAAAGGATGGATGGTATTTACAAAGCTACAGTGCCAAACTTGTTGGTATGTCCTTAATTTTGTCCTCATTAGAATGCAGTATATGTTGAATAATTCATTTATTCTTGCATCAATTTTCTATGCCGCTTATCCTCATTAGGGTCGCGGGCATGCTGGAGCCTATCCCAGCTGGTTTTGGGAGGGAGGCGGGGTACACCCTGGACTGGTCGCCAGCCAATCGCAGGGCACATATAGACAAACATTCACACTCTAATGGACAATTTAGAGCGGCCAATGAAGCTAACATGCATGTTTTTGGAATGTGGGAGGAAAGCGGAGTACCCGGAGAAAACCCACACACGCACGAGGAGAACATGCAATGTTGAATAATTTTGCTCTCTAAGAGGAATTGTATCATTGAAAAAGATTCTTGTGAACATTTTCTCTGCAGGCGGCATGCGAGGGGAACATCCGGCCACCTCAAACGTCCACAATCAACCACGCGACAAACGACGCGGATAACAGACAACAATACCAGAGGTACAGCGCAAAAGACGCGTGCGTGAAATTCGGTTGAAACTCGGCTATGGAGCCACACACTGTGCAACATGCAACCTCATTGGCTGTATCACCACGTGCACAAACTCAACTGGAGCAAATCATTTCATTTCGCTCTAATCTCCAAAATGTTGCACAAACATACTTTGTGTGTGCGTGCCCACGTGCGCTCCAAACGTGTACATAAATGAGTGTGTGTGGGTTTTCCCCCCCCCCCGCAGTCTTCTTCATAAAGTATGTGGACAACTGGCTGAGTGGTATTTCCAGGACGGCCGCTCCGTCATGGCTGCCTGCTGCCACCTAGCAGTGGACAACGTCAAGGTACAAACGTGTGAATGCGCACGCGAGCAGCGCCATGTGCTTATGGATGCTGCGTGCACGTTAAAGCCGACTCAATGACTGACCGACTTTTCAAATGAACGCTTGACTTTGCAGGCCCTTTACGTGCGGCCATTCCTCCGAATAACTCTTAGCGGTACACGGCTCACCTTTTTGCAAAGATGTTACGGTACATTTAACGATGAAGCAATGACACTTTGATACAATGCAAAGTCCGGTTATTATTATTTTTATTAGAATCTGTGGGCAGGAAAAGTGTCAAAAACCTTCAGTGATCAGTGCGGAACTCTTTTGCATCCACGCAGAAAATGACAACACACACAAAAAAGTGCATTTGCACTGCACAGTTGTTAAAGGGGACCTATTTTACTCATATTTGGGCCTTTGTATTGAGTTCTGGACTCCTGTAGAGCAGCTACACGCGATAACCCGCACAGATTCATGCATGATTGTTCGCCGTCCATTTGTCAAAGGCACCACGTTCAGTAATGCGAGCAAAGTTTTCCAACTGACATTGTCTCACCAGCACCTGGGTAATTTACTTCACCCTCCTCCAGGTACGCCTCCCGCCGAGGCCACGAGCGCTCCCTAGGACTTACCAACAGCTGCCGAACCCCACCTTTGCGTTGTGGGAGTTAATAGTAAAAAGTGCTTTGTATTTTTTAAATATCCGCTTTTAACAGCTGTTAGCAGCTCCAGACACGGGTGAGCTTGTAATTTGCACACTCTATAATGATACACACACAACCGCTTTTACACAAAATAAACACAGTTAGGACACTGATAAATTGTTACTTACAGCTTGCTCTTCAGCAACTTCAGCAACAGTTTGGAGGACAGTCCAGCTTCGGTTTGGCCCAAGTGCTGTTAACAGATGAGCAAATTTGTCTCTGGCTGGTCAGGAATCAGCATCTGCCTGATGCTTGCCTCTTTAGGAAAGCTAAACAAAATCAGCTTTCCCTCGCACCCCGACAAACATTTCCTGGGAGCCGCCAGGGGAACTCAGTTTTCAAAAAAACGAAGCCGCAGCGTGCAGAGCCATCCAAAACTGCTTTCGGGGCATCGTTTAACTCGAGAACACAACATTGGAACAGCATTTATAGGTCAGAAAAGAGGAAAATCCTAATAGGTCCTCTTTAAGAATGAAAAAGCTATTTGCTCAACTCCACAGACATAGCAATGTGTGTGTGTGTGTGTGTGTGTGTCCTTTTAGTTATCCATGTCTAGTCTCATCAGAGGTAACGAGCTGGAGCTGGCTGCATGCATGGGCATAGTTCTTGGAGAGCCCGTGGATCAGAGCACAGCCTACTGCCTTGAGCTCCTGGCCAGGAAGTATATGACCCCGCCGACGTGGTAAGTCTCTTTGAAGGTGTGTATCTATACCTCCAGTACTTCAGATGATGCATCATCTCTGTAGGTAACATTTATTGCTGAACTTACTGAAAGCAGTCGCCAATGGTGTTATCGCACGATCAGGGGTGATACTTACAAATCTGTTTTCCCAGCACTTTTTCTTGTGATATCAAATATTTCGAGTGTATTTGTGGTTGACATAACATTGTGCGGTAAAAACATGTTCACTGGCTGTTTATCCTTGCTGTGTTTACATATAGGGAGCTCTCAGTTGATATACTTGGAATGACTCCCGAGAACCATATTTTACTTGCAAAGGTGTGTCCATTTTTCACAGGAAGTACTGCAGAAATCAACCAATTACGTGAAAGGGTGAGTGGCCCAACATTCAATTCAATAAAGCTAACCTTTGCTACCAGTTTTGTGAATTGAATGATGATATTGCCTTTTTGCAGAAAAATATCCCCTATTCCTCAAATTTGTGAGCCGCGTTTGTATCCGTATTGTAATTTTTGGTGTGTAAGGTGCTATGTTTTTTTTCTTAAACCTCCGGTTTACAATTTATGGCTATGATCCAATCACGTGACATCCGGTATACTTCAGAACTACCACCGATCGTTTAAATATTGTGCCGCCCACGAGTCAGTGAGGAAGTAGTAGCTCTTTATCAGGCAGGAACCAATCATTAGCTACGAGGAACTCACAACGAGCTGGTCAACCCATCGGAAATCGCAACTATGTTAACTGCTTCCCACCATGCATTGCTTTTCCTTGCTGGGAAGCAGGCTCTCTCCGGGGGGGATACAGGCTGTCATTGCAGCTGAATGAGGCCTTCCACAGTTGGGAAGCAGTTGACATAGTTGTTGCTTATTATACTCCTCTAGTATCGGTAGTTGTCTTGTCCATTTGTTACCTGCCTATTGCGTGTTAAGTTGCTGTGTGAGGATCGTCCTCACCGACTCGTCCGTTTTACGATGTGTCTTCTTTCTAAATTGAGCAGCGGCGGCTTTTACTGTGCGTTACGTGATCAATTCCCGGATGCCTAGAGAGCCTCTGACTAAATGTTGGAATGCCCAGTCAATTTTGCCCCCAGAAGTGGTCACTAAGAATGTTTGAACATGCTAGTAGCTCATGCACTTTACTTCTTCAAGTCATTTTAACAGGAACACACCAACATTGATGTTTACCGACGTGTTCTTTGTCCTTTCAGTGCTGCCTTCCCTCTTTAGAAGAGTGCAAAGCTTTGGCAGAGGATGCCACGCGTGACGGAGATCTGTTTTCCGCCGTGAAATTTCACCTCCTGACCTCTGAACCTGAAAAGGCCCTGAAAATCGGGCTAGACCATGTCAAAGGTATTGGCGGCTGCCCGTCCCAAATTAGTACAAGTTATTCATGGAAACACGGCTGCATTCCTATATTCCGGTGCTTCTCTATTAGTCGACAATCTACACAAGTTATTGCTGAGCTTGAATGTCAGACGGCATTCAAGCTCTCCGGTTAGCATCCAGTATGGCACACGTCGTGAGTGCTACTCTGTTCCTAATGTATTTTTATCACAAAACATCCTATTCGCTTGGAAACAGTAGGCGGAAGTCCGCTCTGATCTATCTACGTCATCGGTGGTTGACTCTGTAGTTCTGTGCCAACTAACACGGTGGCGTTGTTCCTTGAAATCCGTAGTCTTTATTGCCTTTTTTTGCCAAAATGCTGGCACTTGCAACTTTCTTTAACTCCATATTGGCTCATTTTGCAGCTGTTGCCACACTAGTGAGTTCAAGAAATTACTCCAAGCAAAAGCCAGAAAGTGGTGGTCTGTGTTGATCTCGCTGCCACATTGTGTCCTTGGCAACAAACATCTCTGTGTATGAGCTGCAGGTGTCCACGTGGTAACATGGGATGTTTAGTACACAAAAAATGTTATAAAGAAATATATATTTTTTAACCGTTGATCAAATAAATGCTTTTTCCAAACAGCGCAGAACAGTGCATGTAATATGGCTAGTTAAAAAGCACCGAACAGTGCGTGTACCATGGCTGGTTAAACAGTAGCCTACTAGAAAGGTTATATATAAGTCGCCTTTCTATATTATCATCTATGGAGCCCACTTTCCAGGCATGACCAATCAACCAACATCTAATCAAGCAGTAGTGATGGTCGGCGTCCGAGCAGGCCGAACAGAAGCCGTAGTCGTCCAAATTGTCTAATTTGTCAGTTCAAAACACGATTGCTGCATAAGACTTGATAGACGTGACATTAGTGTCCACTTTACAACCTCCTGAAGCTGCACCCTAAGCATCATGGGGGAATTCAGCTGCATCGCCATATAAGCCGCAGTGCTCAAAATCTGAGGAAGAAGTTAAGCTTGTACACTGGAAGTTACTGTAATTAAAACTAGAAAAAAATTAATTTGGTTAAAGTACATTTTTGGCTTTCTGGAATGGATTCATTGGATTTACATGATTTCTTTTGAAAATTTGATTTGGTTAGAGTACGTTTTGGTTAGAGTCTGACCTATGCTAACCAGGGTTCCCCTGTATACTGTAGAAAAAACCGTTATAGTTTGACATTGCAATGATAGCGTTTGCTTACTTGACAAAAAAAATCCTTTTAATTCCCTTCAGAGCAGCTGAGTGGATCTGATTGGACCGTGGACAGTATTTATCCGATCCTTGACTTGCTGAGTTATATTAGAACTGACCGCCTCCTCATGGCCGGGATCACGGAGTAAGCCTTTTGTTTATGAACACATTTGTTCTTATTTCTGCACAAGCTTACGCTCCATGTCTTGTCATTGTCTTCGTGTGTGTGTAGAGCTCGCAGCGAGCTGCTGATCCTGTGCGGTTACGTCGGAGGTCTGCTGGCCATACGGAGACAGTACGCAAGCGTCGTACCCGCACTCTATGAATACACCAGGTAGAAAGATCACCGGGTTAGCTGTCTACTAACTTTGAGGACGTGCGAGTATTTTCAGTAACAGTAATGGTGTAATATTTACTCATTGTACTGTATTTCCTGTTTGATTCCAATAGTTGTTTTTTTTTTAAAAAACATTTTCTCATCTGAAAAAGCCTAGATTTGCACATTCCCTTACTATGGAAGGACAGCCGTGACAAGCACATTCCGGCTCACCCACGCCCCCCACCCCTTCAGGCGGGCAACTCAATGCAGCGTGCAGGCGCTCGCGGCGGCCTCATTTTAAGGCGCACGCCTGTTTGTTACGACTTTCATGTGAGTGTGACATCATTATTCTTGCTAATCCGACAATAAAATGCATGGAAATGTCTTACGGGAGGCACTCGCAGTACTCGCTTCATCCTGAAGGGGTGGGGGGCGTGCGTGAGCCGGAAGGAGCTTGTCGCGGCTGTCCTTCCATTGAGAGGAAAAGTATGCGTTGTATGACAGAAAGTTAAATGCATGAAAGATATTTTTTGATGCTTTGCTGAAGATGGAGGATTTTACATCCAAGCTCACCAGGAGGTGATTGGGCTTTTGCAACAAAGTATCGGAACTGGAGAAGGATAGGGTGCGTGTATTTCATACACAAAAAAATGTAAGAAGGCAAATGAATGAAAAAATAAAAGTATTTGAAAATCGAGTCCCAGTTTGAAGATGGGATTTTGTCAACCAAAGGAAGCTTCTCACACCATTCCGGAACCACCGCCGCACCATCACCTCGGGTCACTACCTTGTTTTTCATGAGAAAATGTGCAAATTCTGCTATTTTTGTTTAAGAAACTGTTAATATCAAAGGGAGATCTGTGCATCTGATAGTGCTTAGGCCAGCAGAGACGGCTTTGCTGGCCCGAACTGCACACCACTGAAAGACAAAGTATTAGCGTATGTCTGATGTTATCGTTGCTATTTTAGCTTGTTCTTTTCCGCAACGACGGCCTCCCTTGGTCACATGACGAATATTAAGATGATAAATAATACACTCCGCCACTTTCTACCACCGCAGTCAGCTGCTAAAGCGGAGAGAAGTGAGTCTTCCTCTGAAGATTGAGCAGCTGGCGACGGAGCTGGACGCCTGGCAGGCATGCACTCAAAGTAACAGCATGTAGGTTCTCACACACACACACACACACACACACACACACACACCACATGTCACGAGGGTTTCAGTCTGCACCTTGTGTTGGTTTATTGTCCCATATTGGGATTGCCTGTTTGCAAACTTGCCCTGTTTCTAGCAAAACTGCATCGTTTGACCCTCTTGTGTCTGCCTGCCTTTTTAATAGTCCGCCATCAGAGAGTCAAAAAAAAACCTTCCGATGCCTTGAGAGGAGAATCCTGCCTGTCAACACGGGTAATACCAATCTCCTAACCTCGAAACGTTGGCTGGAATCAAACAAACCTTTTCTCTCCTTCCTCCATGAGTCTTGTGCGGTCCTGATTATGTGACAGGTTCCAATCTGCCCAGCCACTCCGATGTTCAGCTTTCCTGTTTCACTGGTCACAGAATACAGGTTTGTGTTTCTGCTCATTGGCCGGGCTTACCCACTTGCATCAGGCACACGCGCCCTTCCTATGGAGGCACCTGTACAAACGTAAACACCAAATGGTACGTCCAACAACGACAACCGATTGACTTTTTCCCAGCAGAAATCATGTAAGTGTAGCAAAGAACCGCAGAGTGGATCGGCGACGACAGAGCTGGGGCTACCATGCAGGTTTTGTCGTAAAGATGCGTTGGGAACACAGTCGGTTTCAGGCAGTGTGTTAGTAACACCACAAGACCGACTCACCGGCGCGTGGGGTTCTTTGTTTTGGGCACCCGAGTCCGCGGAACGATAGGCAGACTCGTTTAGATTCACCATACACCTTGTCTGTATAGATAGAAAATGGTTATGGTGTTGGGAAAATCAGCCTGTAGGAAAATATAGCGCTCTTTTCAAGCGCTACTGGACAAACAAGCAGGTCATCACTCAACGTAGCAGTCTGACTCACGGGGTCGTCAAAGAATGAAACGCTTAAATCGTCACACAGCAACTTAACACCCAACAGGTTGGTAAGAAATGCACAAGACCAATAGGAGTTTATTGCGTCGCTGCAGTTTGTTCAGGTACAAGCTCCAACTCCCCCCTGCAGACAGCGGCCGTCGTTGCAGCTGAGTGAACTCCAGCTGGAAAGCGAAGCAACGCACGATGGGAAGCAGTTCCATTCCATTTTCTTCCGCTTATCCGGGTCCGTGTCGTGGGGGCAGCAGTTTCAGTAGGGAAGTCCAGACTTCCCGGTCCCCAGCGACCTCTTCCAGCTCCATCAGGCGGACACCAAGGTGTCCCCAGGCCAGCTGTGAGACATAGTCCCTCCAGCGTGTCCTAGGTCTTCCCCGGGGGCCTTCTCCCGACTGGAAACACCTCACCAGGGAGGCACCCGGGAGGCATCCGGACTAGATGCCCGAGCCACCTCAACTGGCTCCTCTCGATGTGAAGGAGCAGCGGCTCTACTCGGATGGCCGAGCTCCTCACCCAATCTCTTAGGGTGAGTCCCGCCACCCTACAGAGGAAACTCATTTCTGCCGCTCGTATCCGCGATCTCGTTCTTTTGGTCATGATCCATAACTCATGACCATAGGTGAGGGTGGGAACTAAGATCCATCGGTGAACAGAAAGCTTTGCCTTCCGGCTCAGCTCTCTCTTCACCACGACGGTCCGGTACAGCGACCGCATTACTGCAGATGCTGCACCGATCCGTCTGTCGATCTCACGCTCCAACCTTCCCTCACTCGTGAACAAGAACCCGAGATACTTGAACTCTTCCACCTGAGGCAAGACCTCACTCCCAACCTGATGGGAAGCAGTTAGGATAGTAAACCATGTATTGGTACATGTCTCGTATATGTCCAACCTACGTTTTGCACAGTAAGTTGCTGTGTGATGATTTTAGCGTTTTTTGTAAGATGACACTGTGGGTCAGACCAGTGTGCCGAGTAACGCCCGCCTGCGATTTTCGATTGCCGTGGGTCCCCCCGCAGCTCGTGATTGGCTCCCGCCAACGAGAGAGCTACCCCTTCCTCACTGGATGCTCCACTGTTGGTCAATGTTATGAAAATCAATAAAAACGATGACATTTTCATCACAGGATAGTATGTGAAAACGTTTGGCAGGCGCAATGTTTGGCCCTAATTTCTCTCTACCACCATGATAACAAACTCTACCACAGTTCAAAATATCAAAATCCAAACTGATTATTGTTGTCTTTGTGGAGGACGACATGTTGGATGCACATTCCCGTGTGTGTTAAGCGTAAACCTAACAGCGTGCGATGCTCTTGTTCACGCAGGGCCCCGTGTTTCTACTTGAAGACGGCAAATCGGCGATTTCCCTGAACGATGCTCTGATGTGGGCAAAAGTCAACCCCTTCTCCCCGCTAGGAACAGGAGTTCGCATCAACCCCTTCTAACCCGCTTCGCACCCACAAAACACAACCTTAGGAAAACGTGTTGCCATCGATGGCGCCTGCCAATGTGAAATCATTTCATTTCTTTGTGATTTTTACACCGACAACCTTTTTTTTTTGTGTGAAGTCGCAGTCTTTTAGCCACTGGGTCACAACTTTTCTCCCTCGAAGGAAACACGGCGTCTGTTTTGTCTCTACGTGAGAGCATTCATCTGGTTTTCAAAGAAAGAATAATGAAATAAATGTGTCATTCCACGGCCTGCGTTGTTGTCGTCCCGTAACGGTACCAAGAATCGACGGTTCGGTCCCGGCAGTAGAAAGGCGGCACAGCATCGTATTAAGAAAGGGGCGTTGCAAAAGAGGGAGAGACAGGCTTACTGAAAAGAGGATGTCTCAGAAATGAGACCGCTATGCTGCGTAGTTATTACTAGGGCTGGGCGTCGTTTTGCATTTGAAGGATTCCGCCTTACGATTCCGGTTCCCAACGATTCTTGAATCGGGTGCTTTTAAGGGGCGGGGTCATAAAAGTTACACAGTTGCCATGAGGGCGCTTTTGTCTGAACGAATATCAGCGTTTAAAAAGTGCATCTCTGAGCTTGATGTACCCCGCCCTGCTTCACTCTGCCCGCGCCGGGGTTTGAACACGGGACCTTCGGAACGGGAGGCGAGAGCGCTAACCGTTTGGCCAGGAACCGCGACTGTTAGGCAGCGTTTTCCCGAGCATTAAAACCCACAACTGGGGCCGTTTGGCTTCCTGTGTACTAGCAGTCAACCATACCGACTGACGCCTTCATGATATCAACGATGGCATGATATCGATACATGCAAACACGATAAACAGTCGCCGGTAGACAAAAATGACACATGCAATCAATCCCACAGGGTTTTTAATTTATGTACAAATATTATTCAGCTCTTAAATAACAACCGTGACAGGTCTTGGGAATAACACTGCGTCATCACAGAAGCTGCACCATGTCAAGAACACAGAAAACATTCAGCACTTTTGCTTTGCGTGGTTAGCATTTGGCGTTGCGAGAGCAATAGCGGCTATGGTCATATCGTTATCCTTTTATCAGCTGAGTAATCGCTTGTGTGTGCGTAGCCGCCACTCAAGCCGACACGGGTTCGTAGGTGTGGAAGTGGATTCCTTTGGCGCACGTTATCTTCATTACGGCGCCGTTCAGACTGGTGTCCGTGATCAACCTCATCATGCCTTCCGCTATCAACGACGGCCTGGGTGTACAGGAGAGGGACAACTGGGTCACTTGAAAACAAACATCCAGCCGTTTGACGTGTCAGCGCTTAAAAGGAGCGTGTACCAGTGTGTACTGGTTCAGACGCTCTTACGTGCCTTCTCAAAACACCGTATTTTACTGCACGGTAAATACTACGCGAGGGTTTCGCTGTGGAGGAATTTTGGCCTACTAGTCTTTGCAGAATTGTTGCCATTCAGTCACACTGGGGGCTTTTCCAGCATGAAGCCCTTTTAAGGTCATGCCTCAGCATCTCAATACAATTCAGGCCCCACTCCAAAGTCTTCAGCCATTCAGAGGTGGACTTGCTGGTGTGTTTTGGATCATTGTCCTTCTGCTGAACCCGATTTGGTTTCGGCTTCAGGTCACCAACAGATGACCGGACAGAATTCGTGGTTCTATTTATCACAGCAAGTCTTCCAAGTCCCGACGCAGCAAAACTACCCAGACCATCACACTACCACCACCATATTTTAATGTTGGTATGATGTTCTTTTTCGAAAATGTGGTGTTACTTTTTGGAAAACACACCTGCCAAAAATTGAACTTTTGTCTCGTTGGGGATCGTTAAGATGTTTTCTGGCAAAATTGAGATGAGCCTTAATGTTGATTTTGTTCGGCAGTGGTTTTGGTCTTGGACCTCTGCCATGCTGGCTGTTTTTGCCTAGTGTCTTTCTTATGGCGGAGTCGTGAACATTAACCCTAACTGAGGCAAGTGAGGGCTGCAGTTCCTTGAATGTAGTTGTGGGTCTTTTGTGACCTCTGGCATGAGTCATCACTGTACTCTTGGGGTGATTTTAGCTGGCCAGCCACCACCGTTCCATGTTTTCGCCATTTGTGGATAATGGCTCTCACTGTGGTTTGCCAGAGTCCCAAAGCTGAAAAATGGCTTTATAATCTTGTCAACACTTACAGCAATCACTTTTTCACACATGGCCGTGCGTGTTTGGATTTCTTACAAAAAATGTCATTTAAAAACTGCATTTAAAAAAATAAAATAAATATTTACATTTGTTTGATGATCCGAAACATTTAAGTGTGAGAAACAGGCAAAAAGTAACAAAACCGGGGGGGGGGGCAGTCCCTTTTTCCACACCACTGTACAGTATGTCATGTGTTGTCATGTCAACTTTTCAAACATTATCAACGCATTTTTGGGTCACTTGATTTTTTTTTTTTTTGCCAAGGTTTTGCAGTCAGGGCCACCAAAGCCGTCTCTGCTGGCCTAAACACCAAACAGAGTACTAACATACATTTACAACTTCAATCCTAGTATTTATTTCCCGGAGTTGTACCCAAAAGTCTCTCATCTTCATGTGTTAATCTCTTGACTGCTTCCGGTAGCGTATTTGTCAATCAGACTTCAGTGTCTATGCGTTGCCATGACAACGTCATCTGCCTTGGGCCTTCAGAATTAGGAGTGCGGGCCCAACCCAATTTCAGATATACCTCCCAAGGCCATCTAGCAGGCGTACAGTAATCTCAGAATTTGTCCGTCCTTTGATCTGTTGACGTCTGAAAACCCAAATTTACCAGTGTGCTTGAAGTCAGCCTGGAAAAGGGTTTGTTGGCCACTTCTACTGGAAGTCTTCCAGACCAGTGCTTACCAGTGAGTGGTGAGCGTGACATATTTGAATTCATCGTTAGATGTTTTTGTCATGTTTGATCACTTGATGGTGACAGGCGATGTTGTGGTGAGGAGGTTTGGAGTTGTTTCTCGACGATGTACTGGAAGAGAAGGGAGTAACTGGTTGGCTGGTACGGTTTGGCTGCTGCCCCGCACTGGAAGCACCTCCACTCCTCTTTCCACCATGTCCTGGTGGAAGTCCTTCACTTCATGTTATAAAACTGTATTTTTGTGCTGTTGTTGCTGAGGTTTTTTTTCAGTCTGGCAGTCTCTGGCAAAAACTGTCTTTCTGTTTTGTAATTCCACGCTAGGTTATGCTGTGTGCATTTTTGGTGTTTTGTGTAAGTGTGACGCGGATTAGGTCCCTCGCACGCTGTCAAAAAAAATAGTATTCCTAGCCAATTCTTTTCAGGTTAACGCGTATACAACTAAAAGGAAACGGAACTCCCGAAAGACAAAACAACATTCCTCAGAGAAGTCAATATAAACAAGGTGACTGAAACTGGAATGTAAACAGAAGCGTCCAAAGAGGCCTCCGCTCACTTCCTGATCTCTATCTCAAGAATCGTGTGCCGGTTATGCCGGAAGTGCGCGGAAGTGCGTCGTGTGCGAAGAAGATGAGAAGAAGAAGAAAATCGACACACACCGGAGCTCGTCCCTCGTTTATCGCGCTTTATCGGCCCCTGGCCCGACGACGACTTTCTGAATACTGTTGTTACAACAATTAGAGCCCTGTAGACATGAAATAACACCCCTATAGTCACCTTTTTTTTCTTTACGACACATTGCTCAACTGTAATGTGCAGCCTTGCGTGATTTTGTTGACATGATGGCCAATTTTAAATTAACAAACCGATAATCCAGTTAATTTGTAGTTCTAAACCTTTTTCTCTCCTCTGAGGTTGTGCTTTTTTCCCGCACAGCATCTGTAATGTCAATGATGACCTAAAATAAATATAAATACTTGCGCATTTACCTGTATTATAAATCAATTTTCACCACAATTGTTTTTAACATTCCTTTTAGTAAGAATGGCAGACTCTGCACATTTGTACCTGATCAAGTACAGGCGAGAGACCCTTGGTGAGGCTACCGTGCACTCAGATGGTAGGGAGGTTGGTTTCATTTTGTTTGCACGTACGAACGTTTTACTTTGGTGTACATAACATATTGGACGGCGGTCGGTGAGTCGGACCTTCGCTTCCAATTTCGGAACATTTGCACAAATAGCGAGCGTGAGGGAGGCGTTAGATAAAAACTGGTTCCGAGTCCCTCCCATTCTCTCTTCAGTATGCCTCCCATGCTTGTAAAGTACAGAATGTACTCGCCACTAATGAATGATATTGTAAGACGATGAAGCGTGGAAGCGTGCAAACTGAGGCCCGGCCCGTGGTTGTCTGGCATGTGGTGGGTTTGCTTCCATGCGTCTGGAGCTTTTTGACGTTCCTGCCACTCCTCGTACAGCGAATAAGGGTTTGCGTGCGTCACGGAGGACCGACTCACTGTAAAACTCCAAACTTGCTCATGCTGCGTTTGAAGTCGTCCTTGAACTTGACAAACTTCCCCATGTATTCCTCTCGCTCGACCGAGTGCAGCAGAGGGGTGTCGACGAAAGCCGGGCAGAGCACGTTGATTCGCACGCCGTAGTCGCTCTGGGAGGACGCGTCCTGCAAGACATGACAGTGACCTCCCACCCCACAAAAGACTCAAGTATACATTTTGGTTTGACACCACTTGTCGTGTTGTGCGTTGCGTCGTGTCTTACGGCCATGACCCTCGTGAAGCCGATCACGCCGTGCTTCGTGGCCGTGTAGACCGGCTGGTGAGGAGAGTGCAGGAAGGCTGGATTGGGAAAGAATCAGAATCAACCTGGGAATCCCAACTTCACTATAATGAAACTGTACGCGATGCAATGTAGCCGTGAGTGATCCCTCGCCACTTCTCAAATGTCAAGGCTTGTTCTCCAAAAATATCATATTTCATAAATCACGCTGTTCTGTGGTCAAATGCGGTAAAAAAAAAAGCGCATTCAAGCAAATGTATTTGACCTAAAATGCAAATACAAGGCATTCAGGAGACGCATCCAAAAATGGGATGATAAGTAGTATTCTAAACTGGTCACTAGGTGTCAGTGATGCTACTGTAACGTTTGGTGAGACACACAAGCACCAGACATGAATAACCGGGACATCTTGCTTTGGGTTTTTTTTGCGGGTTTGATTGATCTCACAACGGACATAATGATCCCTGACGCGGGCGTACCGGTGTGGCCGTAATCCACGCTGAGGTAAAAAGGTCGCCCTGCGTGAAAAGGTGATGTTAGTCTTGAGCTAATACGTGTTTGGGCCACCCTGAGCAGCAACAACTGCAATCAAGCGTTTGCCTTAACTTGCAATGAGTCCCTTGGAGGAATTTTGGCCTACTCATCTTTGCAGAATTGTTTGTTATTCAGTCACACTGGAGGTTTTTCCAGCTCGAAGCCGTTTTAAGGTCATGCCACGGCATCTTAATAGGCTTCAGGTCAGACTCCAAAGTCTTCATTTGTTTTTTTTCAGCCAATTAGAGGTGGACATGTTGGTGGGTTTTGGATCCTGCTGCAGAACCCAGTTTAGGTTTAGCTTGGGGTTACCAACAGATAGATGTTCTCCTTCAGGATTATTTGGTAGACAACAGAATTCATGCTTCCATTTATCACAGCAAGTCTTCCTGGTCTTGTAGCAGCAAAACTGCCCCAGACCACCACACCACCACCCCCAGATTTTACTGTTGCTATGATGTTCTCGTTCTAAAATGTGGCGCTACTTTTACGCCACATCCAATGGGACACACACCTTCCACAAAGTTCAATTTTCTTCTCGCCAAACCACAAACTAGGTTCCCAAAGGTCTCGGGGATCTTCTGGCAAAATTGAGACGAGCCTTAATGTTCTTTTTGTTCAGCAGTGGTTTTGGTCTTGGAACTCTTAACTGAGGCAAGCGATGCCTGCAGTTCTTTGTGGGGTCTTTTGTGACCTCTTGAACGAATCGTTGCTGCGCTCTTGGGGTAATCGTGGTTGTTCCTGGGAAGGTTTTGGCCATTTATGGATGGTGGCTCTCAGTGTGGTTCACTGGAGTTCCCCAAGCTTAGGAAACGGCTTTACAAACTTTTCGTTCATCTCAGTGAAGTTATGTATGAACACGGCGGGCAATCCCTTTTTCACACGGGCCCTTAAAAATGCATTTTGTGTTGTCATTGACTAATATTTACATTTGTTGGATGACCCGAAACATTTAAGTGTGACAAAAATCCGGAAGGGGGCGGATGCGCCACAAAGAAATATCACCTTCAAAGTAACAGTATTGCCTCAGTGAGGTCCGGTTCTATGTGCAAAATGTTGGGAGTAATGCGATGCAAATGGGTAGTGTTTTATTTTGTTCCTAAATACATTTTCTGGAAAAATAGTCAAGTAAAGCGGAGGTATTTTTTTGGGTTTTAAAACGACCCTATTTTTTTGCACAAGCAAAAGTAGAGCCAATAAGATGATGATTTATTGGCAATCTGTTGTTTTGCCAACTTTGTCCTGTTAAAGTCCATCACAGTCATACTCACATCTGCGTCACAGCTGCTGCGGCGTGCTTGGTTTACATTTTCACTAAGAAATGGCCTGACGGAGTAAAGTGGGCCACGTGTAACTTTCACTCCGAGGAAGACTTCTCGGGCCCAGAAGCACGGATCCCACCGACGCCGCATGCACGTCAGTTTAGATGAACTTTAATTCCTCTTCTGTTTGATCGGGACTCTTAGATTAAGGCGGCAGGCAAGGCCGTGACTAAGACTATTGAGGACAACAAACACAAAGACAAGAACAGCATGACTCGTAAAAGGGGTCATGTTTGTATCACAAGGCTTTGCGTTCCTTTTGACTGGATCGGGAATAAGCCGGTGCCTGGAAACCGAACCCAGTATACACATGTGGTGTACGCATAAGAGCGGTGTTTCCCGACCTTTACTGAGACGAGGCACATATTTGACATGGAAGAACTCCCGCAGCGCACCTTCAAGCGGTTACGTTGGGCGGGGCGCAACATTTCTGGCCCCTAGGGGGGTTGTGACAGAAAATAACTGAGAACCACTGCTCCAGGTATTGAAGATGGCTCCATGGAGAACTTCCACCGTCTAGAACTAATATCCAATTTTGTAAACTTCCATTGCCATCCATCCCTAAATGTTCTCCGTTGGATTTAGATCAGTAAAACACACACGGTGGTCCAAAAGGGTAGTCATGCGTGATGCCCCCTGCAACATCTCCACATAGCTGTCAGATGCCATCAGATGGTTATTGGACTGCACTCGGCACCAGTACAATCTTGGTTTGGGCTGAGGATTATCCCGTGTCTTGACGGACAGCCTACGCCTCAGGGTCTTTGAGGAAGTTTGAAATGACCGTCTTACGGCGTCCAACCTCACCATAAATGATGCTCAACAATTTGACCAGAAGATGACCAGAAAATAACGCAGAATCCACATTTTTGGGGACCCGGAAATGTTTTTGTCTCACTCCCATTTCGTCTTTCTGCGTTTTGAAGCTCTACTTACAACCTCCCGAAGATCCATCAGTGCGAAATGTAAATTCTTGCAATTTTGATAATAACAAAGATACAACATTTGCAGTACAATTTTCGGATGAATCATGATCTCTCATGCACAGCGGTTTGGAATCGCTGTGTTAGGGTATGTAACAGTTACCTGCCATCGATGATACATTGATTATGGTACCGCCCTCTTTGCCGTGCTCTTTGCTCATGTGTTCCAAAGCCAAGTAGGTCCCATTTATTACTGATGTCTGTGAAGAAAGGCACAATGGTGTCATGTTTGGGTGCACAAGAAATTTAGTTTTTTAGGTTTAAAATGACAGAGGCACACACGTGTATGAATATGTATATGCATATACATGCATATACATACATAGGACAAATACACACATGTATATGGATTCACTCCCAATAATATTGGATGTTTTCCATGGTGCAGACAATATTTCACCGTGGTTCTCGGCAAACTCGGTTCTGTTAAAGGTCACTCCTTTCATCGTGTAAGTGCACGTGGCAGTTCAGACTAGACTAACAAAAGGCAAGATGTCTGGCTTTAATTTCCTCTCTGCACACACCAGGAAAACAAGATAGAATGTCAGATAGGGCCTCTAGAAACCCAGCACTGATTACGTCTGCTGATGAGGAATTTCCTCCTCGACGCACAAAGATGGGAAAGATGTTGTTGTCACGTGCGAAGGAAAATAAGGAACATGCAGTTGATGCATTTAAGTCAGTATGATGTGCAGAGAAGAATAATAAACCTACCCATGTGTGTGGAAAAACTTTCTATCCAACCCCTTGCATGATAGTTTTCGGTCTTTATTTATTCCAAAAGGTCTGACGAAAACCGAAACATCCGAAAACCCACGCAATTTTTCCCATAGATAAAAGTCATACTCGTCAAAACCCAGCCGAGAAAGTGAGATATTCACAACAATAACACAATAATAACATTCACTGATATCGTGTGGTGATGAGGACTTATTAGTACATTGTACATTGTTACTGCAAATCCGGACTATAAACCGAAACTTTTTCCACACGCTTTGAACCCTGGCTTAAACAACGATTCTCATCCCACACTCAGCCGCGAACCGATCCAAAGAGAGTTGAAGGTCACTGCTCGATGAAGCCAGCAGGACCACATCATCTGCAAGAAGCAGAGATCGAATCCTGCGGCCACCAAACTGGAACCCCTCAACGCCCTGGCTGCGCCTAGAAATTCTGTCCATGAAAGTAGTGAACAGAATCGGTGACAAAGGGCAGCCCTGGCGCAGTCCAACCCTCACTGGAAACGGGTCCGACTTGCCGGCAATGCGGACCAAACTCTGACACCGGTCATACAGGGAACAAACGGCCTGGATTAGGTGATCCGATACCCCATATTCCCGGAGCACGCCCCACAGTATTCCCCGAGGATGCCTTCTCCAAGTCTGCAAAACACATGTAGACTGGTTGGGCAAACTCCCATGCACCCTCAAGGACCCTGCCGAGAGTATAGAGTTGGTCAACAGTTCCACGACCAGGGTGAAAACCACACTGCTCCTCCTGAATCCGAGATTCGACTATCCGGCGGATCCTCCTCTCCAGTACCCCTGAATGGACCTTACCAGGAAGGCTGAGGAGTGTGATCCCACGATAGGTAGAACACACCCTCCGGTCCCCCTTCTTGAAAAGCGGGACCACCACCCCGGTCTGCCAGTCCAGGGGCACCGACCCTGACGTCGACGCAATGTCAACCAAGTCACGCCCACAGGATCAAGGGCCTTAAGGAACTCTTAAGGAAATCACGCACAAGGTGCATCGACACAAAACACAAGCAGATGGTTCCAGATGGCACACCCCTTTTAACTAATTGCATGTATGAAGGGATAATTCATTGACTAATTCAATGACTTGTTTGCGAAAGTCACTAGTTACAATAACTAAGGACTTTTTGAAAGTAATTTCAGTTTTAGGTTCAGTTGCGCATGTTGCCTTGGAAGGAAGGCCAACATCCAGGGATGAAGTATTTGAAGTGATTTTGTCAAAGGTATTTATCAACTATTGTAAGAAGTACACATTGGTGATACACTGTACAAATGACAA
The DNA here is from genome assembly GCA_024372805.1 of Oostethus manadensis. Classification (NCBI taxonomy): domain Eukaryota; kingdom Metazoa; phylum Chordata; class Actinopteri; order Syngnathiformes; family Syngnathidae; genus Oostethus; species Oostethus manadensis. The sequence continues at coordinate 4,430,091 of QODF01000031.1, read as the reverse complement.
TGATCCCGGCCGGAAAATGATAGCACCATTATTTTGCTGCACCAAACAACCCGTACCACACTGCAGTCCATAGACTGGTTGAGAAAGAACCCCCAACTTTGCAAATAGAATGGTATGGCTGTTTGGACTAAGTTTAGATCGGAGTCCTCCAAAGCAATTTCCACAAATATTGACATCAAACCTACAATAATCTTGTCATCGTGGCCAAACCTGCCTGTCAAAGCCTGATCCTGTCAAATCTCAGAAGCTAAGCAGGGCAGGGCCTGGTCAGTACTCGGATGGGAGACTTCCGAGGAACACCAGGTGCCACAGTGGGAGGAAATAAGCTTTCCTTGTGTCCTTAGGCAAGGCACTTCCCCCACATTGCCTAGTATGAAAGTGGTGGTCGGAGGGGCCGATGGCGCACACTGGCAGCCTCGCTTCCGTCAGTCTGCCCCAGGGCAGCTGTGGCTACAAAAGTGGCTTACCATCACCAAGTGTGGAGCGAATGAATAATGACCTCGGTGTAAGCGCTTTGAGAGGCTTTGTAGAGCGCATAACGAGTGTAAGGCATTATTATTATTATCTCACCAGGTTGACTTGTATGGTCTTCTCCCAGTTCTTTTCATTGTTGATTCCAGCATTGTTGATGACAATGTCCAGACGACCAAACTGGTTCACTGTGCTCTGGAAGGCATCTAAATCGTAGAAACCAAAAGCAATCAGTGAATATGATATTACATACAGTAGATGTCAACACTTTTATCAACACTAGAATGTACAACGGGGTGGAAGACCCAAATTACAGATGTGGTACCTTCCTAAGAACTCATGATCTTTAAACCCTAGCTTTCTTATACTGGGTAGCACATATGGTTTTAAAATGGTAAACCTTTGATTCCTGTATTATGGTAAAGTCCTCCAGTATCAGATACAGCAAAGTAGCTCAACAACATTTTTGGTCCTTCTCCATGCTTGATTGTTGGGTGTTCTTTTCCCTTTGAGCTTCATTTTGCTGTTGGTGTGCATTGCCAGAAAGTTGTACTTTTGTTCCATCTGTCCGCAGAACATGTTCCCTGAAAGATTGTTGTTGGTTCAGGCACTCTCTGGCAAAGGTCAGTCAATTCTTTTTTTCAGCAATAGGGTCTTGCTCGGCCTTCGCCCGTAGAGTACTGCTTTATAACATTAGTTCAGATTGTTCCAAGTCAGCTTGCGGACTTTGGATGTTTTACGTGTTTTCCCGCAGTTCGCAGCAACCTATGAAGACTTCCTTCATCGATTTTCTTCTTCCCCCCACGTCAGGGAGGTTCTTGATAGTTCCATGCTTGGAAAGCATTACACACTGCTGAAACAGGGATACCAAGGTCCTTGGAGATGGCCTTATATCCTCGAGAGGTCTTGTGTTTGCTAATCATAGCACGTTGGAGGTCTTAAGACTTGAGGTCTTTGTCTTTTATTGGCACTTTCACATTGTAAACATACGACTCCAGAAGCTGGCATAGATAGGCCAATCCCTCCGACAACAATCTAGAACATTCCTCATGAGAAAATAAACAAATCCCAGAAAATCCTGGCTTTTCACTTTTGCTATTTGTGCCAACCAACTGTGACATCAGTTTCAGAGACACAAACAATTGGTCAGGGAGCAGTGGTTTTACAGGCTCTGATTTCCTATTGGTCGGTGGGCGGTACTTTTATTAGTTCTGATTTCTAGAGCTGCAACAATTAATCGATGAATTCATGATTAATCAGCAACTATTTTGGTATTCGATGTAAATGTCAAAGTATGTCAACGTCAATGGAAATGTCCTCCGATTTCAGCCTTTTTCATTTCCTTAGCCATCCATGAAAGCTGACCTAATATCGGCGTGTTTCAGGCGAAACAAGATTTTTGCTGCTTTTCTGATATGTTGCGGACCAAACCACTAACTGTATGTGTATGGTTCATACTGATTTTGGTCCGTCTGGGTCATAGCCGATTTCTCGTTGAACTGAAACAACGAGCTTCAAATGAATTGACTAAGAAAATGACCTTCAGTTGCAGCCACGCTGAGCTCGTATGGCCAAACATTGCCCGTTTCCGAGCAGGTAAGCTCCACCGCCCAAGTTACCTTGGGGGACATACCCTGCTAAGAAGTAAACCGTCGTTGTAGTACTACAAATCCAGACTTATTCTGGATAAAAAGAAATCCAGCTTGATAGTTTCCGGCCCAGATGCACGCAGTGTTGGGGTTTCCGTTTATACTTTGGTGTTCAAACCTAATATGTTTTGACCAGGTTGAGCGACACGCGCGACTGACGAAGAATGCAAATGAGAGACTATGACGTGTGGCAGACAGCAGACACGGCATGGCAATGAAAAATTCCATTCACTTCCTTCCTTTGCTTTTCTGGATAGTCTGCAAGTATTCTTGTATCTTGCCCAATAAAGGGCTGCAAACGGGAAAAAATGTTTTTCAGTCAAACTGGCGAACATATAAATGAATTACGGACCGTTGCCGGGCAAGCTACGAATATTCAAAGAAGAGATTGAGCGAGTGTGTGGTGCTCTCTGACAACGAGCCACCGTCGTGTTGTTTATCTCCACATGTGAACAGACAGGTCGGGTTACATCAACCACCGATGAAACCCGAGGTGGTAAAACCTGCATCTGTCAATGCTGGCTGCATTCCACGCTCAGACATCCCACAATCTGAATCAAACACACCTGACTTGAACAGACTCATCTTCGGCAAACAACTACAAACAGCATTCCGTGGTTGTCAGCCCGCAGAGTTGCACAAGGAAACCGCCGAGTCACATCGGATCGTACACTCGCATGCCGAAGTCAGCGCCCGTGCGGACGGAATAAGCGGTCGCGTGACTTCCTACAAGACCAGACAAGCTTCCTGCTAAGTGCACCGGGATTGTAGCTTGTCAAGTGACCGGGTCGTCGGAGCTCGTCTGCGGCTGCCTCTGTCGCGCACACGTTCAGCAAATGACTCCACCCAGGAAAGCTTTCCTAACGCTTACCACAAATGGGCTGCGGGTTGGAGGCTCTTCCTACATAAGGGAGCTTGAAGTTAAGGTTTTCATCAACTTCAAGCTTTTGTGAATTGTGCATCAGCGTGTCCTTACGCTGTTATACTCCCCGGTTGTACTTCTGTTGCATGACTGTAATTGTGCACTATTGGTACTGGTCGGAGTGTTGTCTTTGCACTACGGTGACGAATCTTGCGTGCACCGTTTTGTTCAAACCTCGATTTTTTATTCCCGTGTTGTCCTTCCGCACACGCTATGTGAGGGTTACCTCGCAGTGAGTCTCCATCGGACACGTCACACTGAATAAAGGCGTTGCGTCCTTCTCCAAACTCGGCGTCCAGCTGTGTCTTGCACTCTTCACCACAGATCTTGTTCAGGTCCACCACAGCCACCTTAAGGACGCAAGAATTGTACTTATTTTTTCACTCAATCTCCCGAAGTGTCACATTACAACTCTAGCCCAAATTCCCACAGAGGGATAAAATGGGAATATCTATTTCTCGATCGGGGATACCGTGCATGGGAGCAGTCGGGAGAAGCCGAAACAGAAAGAGCAAACTAAAGTCGATTCGCTTGTGCAGAGTTGACTCTTAATGCAACACACGGTTTGTTGAATAGGAGGTGGTGAAAAGAAGCAGCAAAACAGAACAGGACTGACCTTTGCTGAGCTTTGCAGGAGGGACTGCACCACAGCTCTCCCGATGCCCTGAGCACCCCCGGTCACCAGAGCCACCTTTCCTTTGAGAGACATGGCCCAAGACACTTTGCCGCCTCTCAGTCGCCCTGGCTTACTTTGACTTGCCTTTTCGCCACTCACCTACCTGACACCTTCTCCTTCCCGTCACACGTTCCGAGGCTCGCTCACTCTTCTGCTGTGTTTTGGTTGGGTTGTCCTTCTCCTCCTCCTGTCCCTCCCCCCTCTTGCATTGGCTCCCTCTCTCGCTCTGCTTGCCAGTCTGTCACAATATTCTGTGTGTGAGAGAAGACGTCATGCAGGCTAAGTAAACTGTTGGATAATAATTACAGGTCTAATCCAACTGTTGTACCTGCCCTCCTCCTACTTCCTGGCCTCCACCCTCGTTGTTTGCATTTTTGCTCCTCCTACTTTGGTTTCCTCCACACATTCCCAGTCCTGAGTCTGGTAGTCTCAGTCTTCTACAGTTCCGGGAATGTTGTACTTCTTCTTCCAGAATGTCCCGGAGAATCCGTGAAGTTTGTACCGTATAACCGAATGCTTTGGTGTGCAGTATGGCTTACATACTGTCCGATGGATAGGGGTGGGAAAACTACGGCCCGGGGGGTCTCAAGCGTTTGACTCCAGACCACCAAATGCAACATAGAGCTGGCGACATGACTTTTAAAAACAACGTTGCGCATCATCCACAATCCTTACGTGAGACATAAACACACCTAAACACTTTCAAAGCCTTCCAAAAAAGACTCAAAGAAGTGCCAACAACGCTCAATTTACGTATAATGTGACGTGCATATCAACCAAGCTACAGCAACATTTTTATTAGGGACGTCCCAATCCTGAAGATCGGACTGGGACGTCCCATGTATTTGAAGATCGGATATGATCGGGCTAATCCGGTGGCTGTAACAATGGGCCTCGATCCAACATGGTCGATGCGGCAAAGTGAGCCTCAAAGCTGGCTGGCACAAGAAAACGCAACACCACCATGCAGACATGTCCGCGGGGCACCGTGGTGAAGTTAGATTCACGTTGGACGCTGGACCTTTGGCTTTGTAAGTTGCAGCGGTAGATTCCCCGTCACAGTACCGGGACTCCTCTGTCATGGTGCTGGGAGCTCACACGGGTATTACGGGTATCACACTACTACGTTGAAGAAAGTTTGTCCAAAAAAAGTCATAACCATAAATTGATAACCATATAACCATATAACCATGTCAAATGATTCGTCCTGCCCTAAAGATATTGTAATAATTCATCGTCAGGATGGTTGATTCATTCATATCATCTGCAAAAGGGGGGTGCTGCAGGAAAAGTTTGGGAACCATGGCATTACTTGAAGCGGGATTTCAGTGTTTGCTAAATGTGGCAATACCTCAAGTAAAGACGAGGGTGTAAACATCTCCAAACCCGAGGAGGAACAGAAGAGCTGCTGTATTAGTTTAGTCAAGGATGAGGTCAGTCCGATCCACTACTGATGTGGAGTTCCAATACTAGCGAGTTGCTGGATGACTGCAAAATGTACTGCAAGACGGCGGCTAAAGTATATTCTTATAAAACGCATCTTCTTCTAAGTTACTAACCCCTGCTTGGGCGGCAAATAAACCCCATTTCTCTCCAACGGAGGAGGAGCTATGAACAGGAAAGCTCATAGTCAAACAGTTCTGGCACAGGACGGGAACTACTTTTTCTTCAGAGCGTAACGCAATCAGTCAGCAGGCAATCAGTCATAGTCAGAGACGTAAATGCTTCCGTTCGTAGGTATAGCGTACTTTCTTGTAGAGAGGGGTTTACTACAGCCTCATACAGTGATGGTAATGAAGATATTAAAGCAGACCAAATTCTGGTGCCGGAATAGTATCGGTATCAGCAAATAATCCAGATACTGATCGTCCATCACTACATTACAGTTCAAACATCATGACCCCGCTCTGCCGTTGTTGTTCAAAAATGTATTCATAAATGACCTCTGTTTTGTGGTTGAATGCGGCGTATTATTGGTAAAAAATATACATATTTAAAGAAATGTTACATATCTTGGCATATGGTAAGCATTTTCAGCGATAAAAACGGCTAAATGAACAAAATGACAAAAATAAGGCTTCAAGTTTTTCAGAGTCAAATCTGGTCAACTCTGATTTGTTTGGGTTAGGGCTCCTTACTCTTCGGTAAATGGTTAATTGGAAAAAAAAATATTTTTGCTTAGTTATTAATCATAAATACATAAGACGCAATAGAACATCTCACAAAATAATGAACAACAGTTGGGTTGTTTGTTTTTTTAAGATTATGAATCATTTTATTTCTTAAATTCATACTGTGCATAGGAACAATCTGCATTTTCTTTGGGTCTGATAGACTTTCATGACGGTACTTTTGTAGATGAATTGACCCATCCCAGACTGTTACTGTTTACTGGAAAGGGAGAAAAATAATAATTACTTGACTAAGACACTACTAAGACTAAATTACATACTACATTATGCTGATGGCTGTTCATTTCTAAATCCTAAACTTAGACAGGCTGACTAGAAATAGGACAAATATTCCTTATCATTTATTGAGTTTTGGCACTGTTTACCCCAAGTAAAATGAAGACACCTTCTGTAGTGGATCACTCTCAACTAAGTGACACACGCACTTCCTTGTTTCATCACTCAGTTAAAAAATGTTTGTCCATTATCGATTAGTATTCTAATGTTTTTTTAAATGTTTTTTTATTTTACGACCAGTGCTAAAGTCGATCCCGACAAATAAACATTTGTGACTTTGTCCACTTCAATGGAACAGGGTAAATCACTCAGATAAACAAATAAGCTTGGTAGCTGTGCAACAATAATAGTATAAGTAAGTAGTATAAGTATAGGTCTTCTGTTAAACAGACACGGCATTTTCAGTTCTTTAGTAGCACAAATTAGGTGGTGTTTGTATCAAACTAGGCTTTCCATCCATCTTCTCTACCGCCGGTCCTCAGTAGAGCCACAGGGATGCTGTGTTCAGCACCAGCTGTGGCCGCCCTATATGACATTTGTATTTGTTTATTCTATTTGATTGGTAGCGATGTCAAACTTGTCCGAATCTAACAGGCGAATAGTGGACTATTCCAAGACACCACGAAAATGTAGTGTCATTCCAGTGTCGTTGTGATATCAGTTAGTGTGGAAAGTGCCTGGTGTGAGTTGTGGCCGACAGCAGCTCCTGTGTGAATGCTCGCTGCATATTTGTCTTCTGCTCGTTACCAAAAAGACTGAAGTGCGGTAAGTAAAGAATGAATAAAGTAAAGAATATGGGCAGCCTCACAAAATATGCTGTCAGTGCTAACGTGTGAGCCTATAGCCTAGTTTACAATGCCAGTGGGTAAATTGAAGTATGTGTAAATTATGTACCGGGGGGGACAACATGTTTTAGAAATGTTCAAAATCTCTGGTACAATGGATTTTCGAGGAATCGTCGTGACTGCAGGGTGAACGCACCACATTCCTGTGTGGAAACAAGGCGGGCGGTGCATACCGAAGTGTGTCTCATTCACATGAATGTGTTTACTTGTCCGCCGCTTCTTGGAACAAGTCAGGCGGGAATTCTCAGGTCCTTTCTGCAGCCTCTCGACTCTTCCTTGTGAATTTCTGCTTACATTTGCTCATATCGCCCAAAGCCAGTCTCTCTCCCACACTGTCTGTGCCTTGCTTTTTCTAGTTAATGCATTTTTTCTGCTCTGTCTGCAAAAGAATATAGACACACCTCTTCTTTTCCGCGAGAGAATTTCTTCGCTGGAGTTCAACATCTCGTAGGATCCTTGCAAATGGCTGAAGCTAGGTGTGCTGCTAGTTGTAATGTGGTGTCCAGTGGCAGCTGCTGGTCATTCAAGGAGGGGAAGCTCCTTTTGTTCCGCCTACATCATGAATGTATTTATTTATTTATATGTAAATTCTACCCGCCGTTCCATTTATTCCCAAAGACAAAGTCACTGAGGATCAGTAAAGTGTCAAAACAGAATGAAAGTCTTGGAAAAGGCTCGGGTGGAGGTTGATACTTCGAGATTGCTGGTTCGCTCATTTCACTGTCAATGAAAAAGGAATTCTGCCTGAGACAGATCATCCAATCATCATGCAGTACCCGAGGTTCAGGGCCAGCCCACTGCCCCATAGATGACCAAAATCTGTGCGAACAGTAAAACATACAACAAAGTATATCTTATTTTCCGTTATTATGTCTTCTATGTTGGGTAATATCAATGCAAAAGTGACTATTTCATGTCTAAGAGGCTGAGTAATGCCAAAAAACAAATTTAGAAGGTCACAAACAGGTTTTCTATGCTCTAACTATGAAAAAATCTAAATTATAAGTAAGGAATCCCACTTCACAGAAAGAGGTCGTGTTGCCTTATGACAAGGCAGCCCCCCTGGGTGGGGGAAGTCAAGAGAACTGTCAAGAGTACTCCCCCTTGCGAGAAGCAGGGAGTGCTTTCAATATTAGCGTAAACCTGCCAATATGTCCAAATTTATTATACTCAACATGCCATTTGAGTCTGGAACGCACTTGTATGCTTCACAGCTCTCCATTTTGTTGCATTTTCCTGGTTTCAGTTTGAAATTGGGTTGTTGCAGGTAAATACATTCGATCAGTTGTCAGAGTATTTCAAATTGACAGAAAACAGCTGGGAACCGCTGCCTTATGCTGAAGGGAACCCTTGAAATCCGACTTCACAGTCGGGTCTGGGACCAATAAACCGTGCTAAGTGAGGAATCCCAGTATGGCTGTGCACGAGTACTGGCTTTGCTTATGATGGGCATTTTTAAAAGACAAAAATAACCCCATCTCTACGGCCTTTTCGATGCTCGTTGATAAAAGAACAGTAGAAACAGGGGATGTTTTTAAGATGACACTATAGATAGTTCATTTTACCACAGTGAATTTTATTTATTTTATTTTTTTTAATGTTATTATTATTATTATTTTTTTTACCAATATCTGAGGTATCTATATTGTCCAGAAATTCATGCATCTTGCAAGAAAATATCCCATTTTGGTATATTTCATGGCAGCAGGCCACTATTTACTGTAACAGTTACATATAAATACTCCAATTTATTTAATTATTATTATGATTTTGATAAATGCTTAGTTTTACTTTCTTTGAGTACATTTTTTTTTTTTTTTAAACGTTGGCATTTAATTTAATTTTGACATTTACCAGTATAGGGAGCAGCTCTCCTGATTCATGTGAGGTCACATGTCAAATAATGAACACATGATGCTTCATGTACTGTGAGATTACTGGATGCATTTCACAAATATACTCTGGTCTCTGCAAAATTTCTAAACATGTCAAAAAGGCCAATGAAATGGCAACAAGTTCCAACCTAACCAAAGATCCAAGATGTGGACTCTGATCCCTGCTGTGGTTTAAGGCACCAAGGTGCTAACAGGAGCTTGATGTTGCGCCTCAGGTTCTGTCCACACGGGAACGTTCTTGGGATTTGTTTTTTTTGGCGGGTTGAAAAAAAAAAGTCGTGTCCGGAGTACTAAATAGTTGCATCCAGACGGGAAAGGATCAAAACCATGTGACACGCCGAACCCCAGACGAGGAAAGAACGCACGTGCATAAATCTGCCGTCTTGTCTAGACTTATGAAAACAGAGAATACCGTGTGAGTCGTTTTCAAGGTATAAGACAGGAAAATACCAGGGGCGTGTTGACCGCGACGGGTCGGAATACTCAGATATCAAGCTCACTCCTGGTCAAAAAGTAGCGCGGTACTCATCTTTAGAGAAACAAAGTTTCAGGGCACCCAGGATGCTGTTTCCGCGTGGATGAGAGGCTGAAACTTTGTCGTTTTGACCTAAAAACCTTTAGCCTTTGAGTGAGATTTGCTAGTCCGGCTCATCAAGTCGCTCGGTTGGGCTGAGTTTGGACGCCAAGTTGCTGTCTTGAAATTTCTGAGCCGTTTTGGCAGCGAGGCGGGTGCCTGATGAACGCGGAGGGTGGCTCACGGAGTTATTCCTTGAGGAGTTTCACTTGGGCTGCATCCACGCAATGTTTCCTGACGTCTCAGGATCAGCGAAACCAAAGACTCCCAAGTTAGCACCACCCAGGTCATACTCCATTTGGTACTCTACTGGAAACTGGAATAAAAGGCCTTTGTTCTAGGGGCATGACTCCGATAACCCTTAGCTTGTGTTCTAGGGGTTATCGGAATCCTTGAGGACGGAGCAGACAACAGAAGGAGAGACAAATCAGGAAGGGTTTTTCTCCATCCATCCATCCATTTTCTCCTGCTTATCCGAGGTCGGGTAGGGGGGGCAGCAGCAGGGAAGCCCAGACGTCCCTCTCCCCCGGCCACTTCGTCCAGCTCTTCCCGGCGGGTGCCGAGGGGTTCCCAGGCCAGCTGGGAAACATAGTCTCTCCAACGTGTCCTGGGTCTTCCCCGAGGCCTCCTACCGGTTGGGCGTGCCCTGAAGACCTCCCCAGGGAGGCGTCCGGGAGGCATCCTAACAAGATGCCCGAGGCACCTCATCTGGCTCCTCTCAATGGTTCCCCTCTCCCATGAGCTCACCACTCGTAGGAGGGGCCAAAAGGGTCGGGTGCTAAGTGAGCTGGAAGGTTTTTTCTTACTGTGCATATTCTAACCGGGACAATTGATTGCACCCAAACCTAACGGTACAAACAGAAGACGCAATGTGTCGGAGGGATGAGTTCCATGCATAACATGTTTTTCAAAGCCATTAACACCCTCGGACCAAAGCTGGTTCACCAAGAAGACAAAAGCCCAGGAAGAAACTCAACAAAAACCAGGCAGGCCGGTGATCTAGGATGGACAAAAACAACAAGACAACAGAGACATACATGAAAATGTAAAAGTGAAGAAGCCTTTTGGATTAAAGGTGAAACATCTTCAAAAAAACAAGTGACAAGTTGACCATAACTGGATCTAATTTTCAGCCAGTCAGTCACCAGTCAGCAAGACGTGCATGCTAGTCTGGGAAGTAAAGATGTCCCATTACAGCAGTGGTTCTCAATCATTTTCTGTCATGCCGCCACTGGTGGACAGAAATGTCTTTATCCCCCCCACCCCGATTTGAAATAGCACCAAGAAACCGGACAAGACTGCATTAAGGTGGAACATAATCATTATGACTATAAAATCATAAACTCTGTGTGAAGACAAAGTCGAGTTTTATTCATAAAAAGCTTCACAAAAACACACACTTGACCACGTTTGAACCATCAATGCAAAAACAAATCCGTGCCAAAGATGATGGTTGAAACGAAAAAGTGAAAGATTTCACATACATACTGGGGACTGACAAACACCCCAATGGAGGCAACACTAAAAAATCTTTTATATACATTTACGGTTTTAATATCGCTCCTTCACTATATCGTTCCAATCCATTTTCTTCCGCTTATCCGAGTCCGGGTTGCGGGGGCAGCAGTTTCAGTAGGGAAGTCCAGACTTCCCGGTCCCCGGCGACCTCTTTCAGCTCCATCGGGAGGACACCAAGGCGTTCCCAGGCCAGCTGTGAGACATAGTCCCTCCAGCGTGTCCTAGGTCTTCCCTGGGGCCTTCTCCCTGCTGGGCGTGCCCGAAACACCTCACCAGGGAGGCGCCCGGGAGGCATCCGGACTTGATGCCGGACCCACCTCAAGTGGCTCCTCTCGATGTGAAGGAGCAGCGGCTCTACTCTGAGCTCCTTCCGGATGGCCGAGCTCCTCACCCTATCTCTTAGGGTGAGTCCAGCCACCCTACGGAGGAAACTCATTTCCGCCGCTTGTATCCGCCATCTCGTTCTTCCGGTCATGACCCATAACTCACGACCATGGGTGAGGGTGGGAAAAAAAATTACTGTTTTATAGTTGACTATCTCTGTTATTAGTCAAAAAATATTGAAAGACAAGTTCTATATAGTGTTGTGGTCACGAGGAATCAGTGATGTTATGAGACATGATGTCAACCTCCATGATCTTTCACACTGCATGGAGACTGGATACTGAGCTTGCAGAACCGACTCGACATGCCATGGCTGAGACGGAATGAAATGAATGTTATTCTCTCACTTGTGAGAGAACTTTCTGGGGTCCTTGTACTTCTTCCCCACTTCGTTGCATAAACACATTTGGGATAAGTAAATTGGACCGGCTGCCCAGCAAGCGCGGTAGTGGTAGGGATCCTGTAGCCTGAGGAATGTGATGCAAACAAGAAATGTAAAAGTGACTTGCATATCGATATAATCGGATTTAGAAAGTCTTTAACAGGTTTTACTTGCTCCCATTTGCGGAAATTCACGTCTTGCAGTTGGGTCTGGACCCAATTAACCGTGATAAACGAGGGACGATTGTATTTATATCTATATGTATATATCCCATGGATTTTTTGAAATACCAAACAAATAGGAGGTGGAACAGTAATGAGCCGCGATAGGGCTCCCCGCTTTTGTGCCAGTATCTGCTACTCCTATTACTCCCGGACCCCTGAAAAAGACAATTGATGTGGAAAACCGAAAAAGCTGATAGCGGGCAGGAGAGGCTTGTCAACAGTGCAGTTACGTCTCCATGCCCGTGGAGTTGCCAAGGGGATGACCAAAAAACTAGTTCTTGGTGTTACCACTTTATGCACTGCAACCACGGAAAATTGTCGCAAAATCTGCCAGCAGACTTCCAAACCAAGGTCGACCGGTTCTTCAGCCCGTTATTGCCTCTCAAGATGAAATGTCTGTTCTTTGTCCCTGATTTTAGAAAGTACATCTTGCTGCAAAAATGCAACTTATAGCCAAGTGCGACTTATATTTGTTTTTTCCCCCTCTCTATTGTGCATTTTTTCCAGAAAATACATGATTGAGTGGAACATCAAGATACGAAATTTCAAAAATTGGGGCAATAATAACAATAACAATGACATATTAATAAAATCAATGAAAAAATTTTTTTTGTTACGAACGATGACACTTTACCTTTGGAGTCGGCAAGGTGACCTTAATGGACGAGGAGAAGACGGCAGAAATCATAATTAGTTTACGTCCTGTAACTTCATTTCCATGAATACAGTACGTTACATACTGAACTTAACACTATTCATTTTTTAAACTTTAATATTTTATATCTTTTTTAATAATGAACGGGAGCTTTTTGGTTCGCCGCTGGAGAGCAAAGGGGCGTAGCATCATTGGGAATTCTAGGAGGAAGAGGATGCTGGGTAATAATTGAGCTACCCAGCGGGAGGGCAGCTTCTTTTTCGTCTTTGGTTTTACAGCGTTTGGCATCCATTACTTTGGTATATTTATTCAAAAAACACAAGATACGCTGCGAATGGAATTCTGGGAGGACTGCTGTCGGGCGCCACTTTTGATTTTCGTATTTTGAATATTTTTCTGTCAAAAAGGACGGAAATTTCTTCCAAGCCTGACTCGTATTGGGAATTTTTTTGTACAATAAGGTTTTCGTAAGTGGAGGTTCTGCTGTACTGTTATAATAATGTAATAACACTAAGCGAATGGTTGGGTTGGCAAGAAAAAAGCAAAAAGTGGAAGTCTCCCGGAAACAAAGACGACTTGATTCCTCTGGGGATTAGGTCATGTGTCTTTGGCTAAAATTGGGGGTTCTGGTTTACAGCAATCTTTGAGTTGGTGTTGTCTGCTACAATAGGAACCGGTAGATTAACCGTCGTTTGGGCAGTACCGCGCTTTTGGACAGTGCTTGTGTTGAAATACTCTCCGTTGACCCTTTTGGGAGTTCCCACCCACCTCCTGGTTTACATGCTCTCCTGTTTCAGGTCACTGCGGTGGAGTCACAGCGCCGCGCTCACGGTGAGCTCCTCCAATTACCAGTGATGGGACAAACCCGCATAAGTGCTTTCTGGGTTACGCAACAACCTTCGTTCGGTTGGACCGAAATCCTGCACGCCAAGACGCCCCTGTGTAGAAACGGCAGGGGTGGGGAAAAACTGCCGTGAGCCAGTGATAACATGCATGCTTTTTGAAATAGCAAAGCAAGGAACACGTGCATGCAACTCTGCCCTTATTGACACAGCTTTGTCTCGCCAGGTTTGCGTGAGCTCATACGGCTGGAGCTTGTTTTGTTTCGGCTTAGCCTTTTTCTTGCAGGCTAAACAAGCAGAACTCTGGCACCTTTTGCAGGAAGACCCCGTGAATAGGCCAACGGGCGCTTCAGTTTATGCAAGTGCCACTTTCGTAGCGAATGCATTGTAGCTGAAACATGTGGTCAAACTACCCTGACTATACCACGGTTCCAATACTTCCAAAAAATAGTGAATTCATTAGCACTGTTGTTGTGGTTGACTGTGGTCTGTTGCTCCAAGACTGCAAGGTGAAGCTCAGCTTCCCGTAAAATGTCCAAAATTAAAACTGGGGAAATATGTAGTGCTGTGTGTACATTTCATTGACTAAATACGTGCTAGGATATCTTCATATTTTGTGCCCAATCAGCTATTTATCACAGGGAACCGACACAATGGGGAAGCATGGTGTGGCGTAGAGTGGTTTGTCCCACTGCCTGAAACTGAACTGAAGCCATTGGATAAATGCTGAGTTCTGTTCCCCACCCGTTGGACGCTCAGCGCTTCTGGGGAACTATGAGGCGGTGGGCTGGCCCGGATGCTCGCCTTCTGTATGATGATTGGATGATGTGTCTGAGGCGTTTGATTGACAGTGAAATGCTGGACTCAGCGATCTTGAAGTATAAACCACCACCCGAGCATTTTCCAGGTTTTTCATTCCGTTGTTCGGAACCGATCCCCAGGGACTTTTTAGTCTTTGTTTGAAAAATGAGTAGGAACGGAGGGTAGAATTGACGTATATAAGTTAACACATTTATGATGAAAAAAATTCTTTTTTTAAACTAATGTTTCGGCTTTTTGAAAAATCATCACAAAGAACCACCAGTGATGCAGATATAGAGATGAGGAGATAAAACTAATATATTAACATTGTTGCGTTCAAGAACTACTTTACTGGTGTAGTGACACTTTGCCACACCACTAGGTTGCTTTGTGAAATCAATGCGCCAGGAAAGAACGCTCGGGGACTGCTTAAAACGACCCAAATTACGAGAAAATACTGTGACCCATTATGTTCAGTAATAAGGTGCCTCTTTTTAGCGGTCATATCTTTCGAATGCACGGAAAAGTGCTTTTCTCCCACATTAGGATTGTGAACGATGACCAAATCCTCTGTGGGTAATCATAATCCAACCAGAGCTGGACTCCTGGGACAAATAGGGGGGTAAGTCACTGTCGATGAGCTACACTAATGATGGGGATGTCATACAACTTCATGCCAAAAAAATAAAAAAACTATCCCTTTAAGTAACTTTTCAGAGTATCTGAGAGAAAAAAGTTGTACATTTACTAAAACACATCGTATTACCTATGGTCAAGGCCAAAGGTCACCCAAGTCTCGTTTTTAGAGTGGTCTCAAGCAATACTTGTTACGATGGAATGTTAAAATAACGTCTATTTTGCGAACAGAGTCGTAAATCTACAACAATAAAGTCGTTAATTTACGAGAAAAAGCTCATAGTACAAAAGTAAAGTCATACAATTACGAGAAATAAAGTTAGTAACAACTGTGTAACTAACTAACCCATGCTAGTGTGTTTGTGCCCAGCTGCTCGGTTTTGCTGTTCTAAATAAAAGCTTGCCTGAAGCAAGAGGAAAGTGTCTTGAAAAGCTGTGCTACATTTTCCCTCTGACACGAAATATGAAGACTTTTTTCTTGTAAATTTACAAGAAAAAACATTTTTGTAAATTTTTTATTGTAAATTTACAAGAAAAAAAGTTTTCATGTCCTCTTTCACTACATACATAAGGCTCCTCATTGGTCTTCCTCTAGGCCTCCTGCCTGGCAGTTTAAAACACAACATCCTTCTACTAATATATTCACTATCCCTGATGTCCGAACCATCTCGGTCTGGCCTCTCTGACTTTATCTAAAAAATTCCAACAACCTGATCCTGTCCATCTTGGTCACACCCAAAAAGAACCTTAGCATCTTCATCTCTGCTACCTCCAGCTCTGCCTCCTGTCTTTTCCTCAGAGGCACTGTCTCTAAACCAAACATGGTTGGTCTCACCACAGTTTTGTACACCTTTCCTTTCATTTTAGCTGAAACTCTTCTATCACACATCACACCCCACACTTTTCTCCACCCATTCCAGCCTGCCTGCACACGCTTCTTCACCTCTTTTCCACACTCTCCATTGCTCTGGACTGTTGACCCTAAGTACTTAAAATCCTCCACCTTCTTTATCTCTTCTCCCTGTAACCTCACTCTTCCACTTGGGTCCCTCTCATTTACACACATGTACTCC
>QODF01000031.1:4296776-4413831 GCA_024372805.1 Oostethus manadensis | reverse complement strand
CTAACATACTTGTCTGCCACTCCAGACTTCCTCATACAGTATTAGAAATGTATTCTGGAAAAATTGTGATTAATTTTTTTCTTGTTTGAATGTGACTTTTTTTGCTTTATTATTTTGACTTTACAATAATCTGGTAAAATACAGCATTTTTTTTCATTCACCTTTTTCAGAATTATTGAAACTTTCTTTAAAGTTATTTTTGAAAATGTTCTTTTCATAATTATAACTTGATTGCCATAATATTTTTGACGTTATTGGCATAACGTTAATTATAACATAATTTTCCCAAAAAGTTACAGCAAAAAAAAAAAGCCTTTTTCCTTTATTATTTCAACATTACGCTACTAAAATTTCGTTTTTTTGTTATGATATTACCTTCTTCTTTTTTTTCTTTCAGCTTATCCCTGCTTAGCCCATCAGGGGCCGCCTCAGCAAATCCTTTTCTTCTGTTTGATTTTGTTTTGATTTGGCAAAAGTTTTACGTCGGATGCCCTTCCTGACACAACCCTTTATATAAGGGACATGACCTAATAGTGGTAATAAAAAATGAGTGTCATAAAAATAGCTCACTCACTAGATTAAAACTGTTTTCTCTTAATATTTTGACATTACTCTGCTGATTTTTTATTTGGCCCCCGGACCACACTTTGGACACCCCTGCACTAGAGAAAACATGCCCTTGAACTGTGTTTTGTTTAGCGTACAGTGCGCTAACACCTCCTAAATAAACCAACGGCACTGCCCCCCACCTGTGTGCTGTGCACTCATATTTAACCGCGTATGAAGGTCCTGCATCATAAATATTTTGAAAACTAAATCTGTTAGTAATACATCAGGAATAAACATCCCGCCCGACGTGCCCATAGGCCACGGTTGTTTACATTTTGTTTTTCCACGGCTGCAAAGAGGCACACGAGACAACGCAAAGCATCGTCGGCGGTGCGTGATGCCTCCTGTTGGTGTTTGCTAAAAGCCATGTACCGAAGAGGCGGAATTATTGATTGCACATCACGCAGACGGCGAGATTAGCACACAAACACACAAATCCGCAGTGACGCCAATACAACTAAAAACAATAACAATTAACAGATGGAGGCACTTGATTGTAACTTGGCGTTGAGACCTGCAATGTAAACAAGCCTCAGAAAGCAGAAGGACTACACACTACTGGGTCATACTGAATCGGAACTAAATGCGTGTGTGATATCTGCGTGCTTGTTTCGTTCTGTGCATGTGTCTCGGCGGTGCAGGTCGGCGACGTGGAGTCAAAGGTCACAGGTTATAGGGTAGAGGAGCTGCAGTAAAAACGAGTTTGTGTGTGTCCGCGCCCCGACTCTACATGTACACACTGTACAACACTCTTTCCTCCTCTACGACTTGTGCGTGTCCTCGTGGCGAAGGATTTTGTACAGAACCCAGTAGAATATATTGAAAAAGAGGAAGGCCAGGGGGAAACCAGCCCTCGATATCGTGTCGATCTTTTTGGCTCGGTCAATAAATAACTTCCTCATTTCCTCAATGCTTTTGCCTCCTCCTCCAACGGTGGCAACTCCCGGGGGGTTTCGGGCCATGTTTGCGCTGGCTCCTGGCGTGTTCAACACGGTGACGGTATTGTTAATGCTGGCCTTGGAGTCCTTGCTGTTGCTGGCCGTGGGGGTTACAGCAGCCGCAGAGGTCAGCCCGGTCTCGTGCACTTCCCCATCCTGTTGGACACACCAGGCGGATCTTATTACATTCTTTTCCTGCTGCACATTTCTGAATTAGCCGAGCTAAAAGGAACTGTGGGCGCGTAAGAGTGAAAACCGATAGCTTATACGTCACTGATAGGGGTTTAAAATGACAGCTGGACCAAAGAACATCCATGTTTTGCAGAAATACAAGGCGTGTTCAAAATAAGAGCAGATGAAGTAATGTTATTAGTCTATTTTTATTGCTACATGGCAAACAAGGGACCAGCAGGTGCAGTAGATTCTCAGAAAACCAACAAGACTGCACGCTCTTAAGGCTGTGCAGTTAACCGAAAGGGGGGTGTTCAAAAAATAGCCGCGTGGCATTCAATCAGTGATCAATTTGGTGGAAAAAGCTGTGTGAATCATGGGGGCCCCAATTTAAGGATGAAAGCAGCCCTTGGAGTGCAAAAAAGTGTTTGGCTATTCAGATAAAATGATCTCCAGTGCCTTAGAATGGAGAGCAAAACCAGAGACAAGTGAAGACAACTATCAAAATGGAGGAAAGAATAACGAGAATGGCAAAGCCTCAGACGGGATGAGCAACGACAGTCTGGAGTTACCCGTAAGTACTGTGACAGTTGGAAGACAAAATCCTCCACAAGGTCCCCCTGTTAAAAAAAAAGGCACGTGCAGAAGCGGTTACAGTTTGCCAAAAACACATCAACTGGCCATAAGAGAAATGAAAGAACATTTTGCGGACTTGTTGTTCTTTTTGGGTCCAAGGGCCGCGGACAATTTGTTAGAGGACCCCCAAACTCTGTACTCAAGCCGCAGTACACAGTGAATATAGTGAAGCACGGTGATATGGGCATGTTTCTCCTACTATTTATCCCATAGCAGGGATCATGGATCAGTTTGCATATGTCCGAACACTTGAGGAGGTCATGTTGCCTTATGCTGAAGAGAACATGCCCTCGAAATGGCTGTTTCACCAAGACAATCACCCCAAACACACTAGTAAACCAGCAACATGTTGTGTTATGTTATGTTATGGAGCGGCCAGCCCAATCCCCGGACCTTCATCCAATGGAGAACTTGTGGGGGGACATCAAAAATGCTGTTTCTGAAGCAAAACCGGGAAATGTTCACGAATGGTGGAATGTTGTTAAAGAATCTTGGAGTGGAAGAACAGGTCCCACGGGTTGGTAGAGTCCATGCCACACAGACGTGAAGCACTTATAAAAAACAAAATAATGGTTTAGTCCTTCAGAGGATATCCAAATCCCACAAACAAAAAAGTTTGTGCAAAATAGTTAACGGCAGACAGTGCTATATCACGAACGCTGGGTCTTGTTTGTTTTCTGAGAATCTACTGCACCCACTGGTAACTTGTTTGCCATGGAGCAATAAAAATAACAATACTTCATCTGGTTAGTCACATTGGACTGCTATTGTTTTGAACTCTACTGCATGCTTGCATGCTTCGAGCAGGAAGACAGCGGGATATACCGTAAAGTTTGGATCCAAAATGTTAAAACCGCTGGAATAATCGCAAGAATGTATATTTTGCACTGTCTGATCCTAAAGAGGTTCTGAGTCAGGGGTCTCAAACTGGCGCCACAGAGGGCCGAGACCCTGCAGGTTTTCTTTCCAGCCGGTCACTACGCTATACTTAGAACAGGGGTGGGCAAACTTTTTCACTCGAGGGCCACATCGGGTTCAAAAATGTGTTCACATTCAGATGGCATGGAACAAAACAACATACCTGCTCGCACTGCAGTGAAACAAAAACACAAAACATTCACAGCGAGGTAACGCAAAAATCAACTGACACTACGTGGCTGATAAACCACAACTAAGAGCTAAACCTGACATGTAACTGAAAACTCTAATTTCCAAATGTCCGCAAGGCATGCTGGGTAGTCCACTGGACGGGTGTAATTAGGGGTTGCAAATTCCTCCTTGTTTACTTCTCTGGCGAACTCCTCACATATTTTTACAAGTCAGTAAAAATGCAACAAACAGCAAAACGTTGGAGAAAGAGTAGCTACCCAGCATGCCTTGCGGAGGGAGCATATTTTTCAATGTCGGTTACTTTGTGCGTCGCGTGTGTTGATGTGTTTGGATCGCTTTTGGTACAAGCTACAGATTGCATCGGACTATTTTGCCGACTCGACGTGCCACAGTATCACTGCGACGGCTTACCGTTTTGGATTAAGATGCCTGTCGGGCAGCAGTTTGCCCGCCCCTGAATTAGAACCGCCCTAAAACCAACGGTGCAAAATGTAAATTCTCACAATTCTTCAAGTGTATCTTAACATTTTGATCAGGAGTGTTTGAAATGTAGGAAATGTTGCAAATAAACTGCCTGGTTTTTAATAGCATATTATACAGTGTGTATACATCAGGTTAAAAACTGTCGGAAATGAAGTAGTGTAAGGTTCCATCAACTGATTTGGTTCATTTTGGATCTGGTGAAATATGTTGAGTATGACAAAAATATGTACAGTGGAACCTTGTTTTTTTCGGCCAAGAAAATCTACTGTCCCACCAGATGTTCATCAAAAATTTGATGTATTTTTTTTTTTTTATCACAAATGGTCCTTGTGAACATCCTTTTCGCGCCTAGATGGAAACAGGATACAGAATACAGCTCTGCCGCCCGTCTGATGTCATCAGCGGTCGACTGTGTAGTTCTTTACTAACTAACACGGTTACGCCACAAGTTTAAAAAACATTAAAACCAAGGCTGTCAAATTTAACGCGTAATGCAAATTTACGGTGAATGTAGAGGCACAAGCAGGAACAAATATTGAGCAGAAATGGACAATTAGAAGGGTAATTTGAATGGTAAGTTTAGCTTCAAAGCCCTGGTAGGTTATTTGTATTTGCTGGCGCTGCGAGTTGAGTTGTCACAAAGTACGTCGACTGCCAGGGAGAAGCATGAAGGTACTTTTTTTTACACTGCGGTACCTTGGCATACGAGTGACTAGCAGGTCAACTGCAACACTTTTCAGTGCATAATATACGCGCATTTTAGCGATCTCATTTGTCATATTGATTAAGTTTTGTGTAAAACGAAGACATGAACAACTTGAAATTAAAAGCACCAAATGAATGCAGACCCACCATCCACCAGTATGAACCTGGTGTTGGTTTTTCAAAGAGGTGCACCACACGAATCAGCACTCAATAAGGTCATCAGATCTTACTTTATGCATTCCTGCAATATAGGTCCAATTATGAAGTGAAGGAAAAATGGTAAAAATACGGTATTGTAGGAACAGTGAGATGGTGCATTCAAGGACCGTCGAACAAAGTTCGACAAGCCCGCGTTCTGTGGGATTTCGAGCTGTATATTATTTTGTGAATCCAATGATGGGCATCTAGTCCGGATGCCTCCCGGGCGCCTCCCTGGTGAGGTGTTTCGGGCACGCCCAGTCGGGAGAAGGCCCCCGGGAAGACCTAGGACACGCTGGAGGGACTATGTCTCACAGCTGGCCTGGGAACGCCTTGGTGTCCTCCCGATGGAGCTGGAAGAGGTCGCTGGGGACCGGGAAGTCCGGACTTCCCTACTGAAGCTGCTGCCCCCGCGACCCGGACCCGAATAAGCGGAAGAAAACTGATGGATGGATGATGGCCCATATTGCAACATTTGATATAAATTTGATCTAATTATTTATTTTTCTGCTTGTAAGTTTCCCACGGCCGGGTGGTCAGGGTTTTGAAGCGTACCCTAACCCGCGTATCCAGATGCATATCGACTCGTTTACCACAAAGAGATTTACATCTCTACTTATTATTGATATAAACCTCTTCCTATCTGTGGTTACTTATGTGTTGAGTATGGATAAACGTGTGATTAATCGCGATTAAATATTTGAATCAATTTGACAGCCCTAGTTACAGATTAACAGATTAATTGCGTTTACATTGATTCTTGTGAGAAAAATGTATTTGGTTAGAGTATGTTTTGGTTAGAGTCTGACATGAACGGACGCTAACCAAGGTTCCACTGTATTTGTGTGCCAACTGTGAATACAACGTTAATGGTTTATTCCATTACAATTTATGTTTCATTCCATAACCCAGCTACGGCGAAACCCCCTCCTAGTTTGCTGGCATCCTTCCTCGTGTGTCCTCATGCCCACGTGTCTTGGTGAAGGCCTTTCAGTACACCGCTTCATGCCACATGCACACGCAGACATGCCGAAATGCCCACACACGCCGTGGATTGTGCTATTACCCTGTAGCTGGCGCTGTAGATGTTGGTCTTAGATCCATAGAGAGGCTGTGATGACTTGAGGCCGTTGTCGGTATTAACACGATGGAGGGATTCAGCTAGTTCATCTGCATCAACTGCACCTCCACTGTTCTACCAGTCGACAGCATGCATACCAGTCATCGATGGAGAGAAATCAAAAGGGGGAGACAAAAACCATCTAAAACCAAGAATGGAGTATTCATTCATTCAGTCACCTTTGCCTTTAAATATCTGCCTGCATTTATTTTACAGTCATGGAAACATCCGGAAAACCCATGAAATATCGAGGTCTTCGATTTGAAATAGAAAGAACAAGCAGAAAGTTTTCCCACTCCTCAGCCATTTGATGTTTGGTGCTTTTCTCGCATGCACACCCCACAGCATCTCAATCGGATGAAGATCCAGGCTTTGACTTGGCCACTCCATCCATCTTCTTTGGCTTATCCCAGGTCGAGTCGCTGGGGCAGCAGCCTATGCAGGGAACCCCAGATTTCCCTCTCCTCGGCTACTTCATCCGGCTGCTCCCGGTGGACCCCGAGGCGTTCCCAGGACAGTTGAGAAACACAGACTCTCCAACATGTCCCGAGTCCTCCTACCACTTGGACATGCCCCGCACACCTCCCTGAGGAAGCGTCCCGGAGGCATCCAAACCAGATGCCCGTGCCAACTAATCTGGCTCCTGTGAATGCAGGGGAGCAGCGGTTCTACTCCGAGTTTCTCCCAGGTGACAGTGTTTCTCACCTTGGCTCTAAGGGAGAGCCCAGTCACCCTACGGAGAAAACTCATTTCGGCCGCTCCCACCCGCGATCCTGTCCTTTCGGTCACTACCCAAAGCTCACGGCCCCAAGTGAGGGTAGGAACGAAGATCGACCGGTAAACTGAGACCCTCTTCACCGAAAAACGAACAGATGCAGCACCAATCTGCCTGTCAATCACAAGTTCTATCCTCCCCTCACTGGTGGATAAGACCTCAAGGTACTTAAGCTGTGGTTTCAGACCCGCCTGTGAACAGAACATTTCCGGGAAGCAGGATTTCTTATTTTAAAATGGGATACTTTCCAGGTTAGAGCATGAAAAACCTGTTTATGGTCTTCTAAATAGGATATCTAACATTAGAGCCTTCTGGACACGACCTATGGCAGCGACGTTAACGATAAACCGATTCGACTGGATATCCAGTTTGAGGACCCAACGAATCAGATGCACCGGATAGGACGACCACCTCACTAATAGTCACCCATAAATCTTTAGACTCATGGATTGTGGAGACATGCACTAGGTCTTGTGAGGAAAGCGATCGGTGGACAGAGCGAGCAATGCGAGAGACAGGTCTGCCGGCGAAAGGACTGTCCATAGCTTTCCGTGACTACCATGACCGCAACGCCAGCCGGCAAACATGTTTGGTTAACTAACTAATGGATTTGACCCCTTAAGTTTGGAACGTCTTTGGATTAATTTCAGAGGGGTGCAAAACCGGACCCGGTAGACCAACAGAGGACAGTATGGTAGGTTTTCTGCTCTGTAACTTGATTACTTTGAAATGTTGGGTCTGGAGTGTTGAAGACACTACGTATGGGACGTGTTAAAACATAAACGTTCCAAATTTACGTTTCAATTTATTTTGAAGTGGGTTGCAACCATACAACTGGTTTGAAGACAGACTGCTCCCAATTTCCCCAGAACAGTGTTGTAAACACCCCCCACTTCCTGATTGATTGATCCAATTTGATGCACCCGATTTTTATTTTTTATTTTTTAGATATTTCAAGTCGCACTAAATCCCAAATCATTAAAAAAAAAAACATTTACTTATATTGCTATAATGTAGGGCTGTCAAATGATGGAACATTTTAATCAAATTAATCACAGTTTTGAAATTAATTAATCATGATTAATCACAACTTGCAACTGTGTGAAAAATGCTCATTTTTACTGTATTTTATGAACAAAATATAAATGACAAGGTACAATTATATATATATATATATATATATATATATAGATAGATAGATAGATAGACATATACATATTAGTATCACAATTTGAAACACACCTCAACCGCGGTGTTACGGGCCATCAAGAGTTGCGTTCATAGACACCAGACACTAGGATTTCTGAGCATACTTGAACGCAGCAAATTGTGCTCTCACAGTTAGAGTTATAGAGAGAATATCCACCTCGTGTTTTTCTTTGTCTTTCTGTTTATTTAGACCACACATACGCGCATAAATAAGACGTTGTTGCGACATCCGGAGTGTCCGTGAATGCATCTTGGGGTTGTCTGGTCACGACGAGGAATGTTTGTGAGTTGAAAATACATACACGGTGTTGGAATTGCGCTGCTGTTGTTGTGATCAGGTCAGAATAAAGTTACAAAAGAGCGTCAGACGGCGTGGGGACGCCACACTGTGGCGTCGTAACGGAGAGGTGTGGCTTGACGCGACGCCTGTGCGTTAATCACGCAAAGAGAACTCAAGTAATTCATGAACAAAATTAGTTATCGCCGTTTGCGCGCTATTTTTGACAGCCCTGCTTTAATGTCAAAATATTCAAATGTGCGTAGTTATGTTTTTATGGGGTGTCCGAATGTTTTCACATGACTGTAACACCTTGGATCAATCATTTAAATGAACATAAGAGATTTTTAGGCTACAGGATCAAACAAATAACATAAAACTTGACAGAAGCCCAATTGCACAGTGCAAAATAAAAACATTTTGTCACACTCATTTAGGGTCCGATCCTTCACCTCGTTCAGATTTATCTCTGTATGGAGGTAATCGTGCTTTCTGCAGCAAAGGTGAAATGCTTGTGGTCGACTGAATGGTGAGTGGATCCTCCCAGCACACAATCCTAGCATGCACAAACATCGGGGGTCATCGTGTTCAAATGGCTGCACCACAAGATTCTGCTGCAGCGTAGCCATGCTGTGTCATGCACCAAAAGAATAATGAGGTGTGAAACTCATGCTCAGTCAGATGCCCGGTCGTCGTTGCACGCTGTGGCAGGCAAACTGCCGCACTAACGTCCCACCACAAGGTGGGAGCCTCAAACCAGATTGCAAAGGTAGCCTGGGTCAATGCACAAACAGAGGAGGAACATATTCCATGAGGAGAAGGACAGTACCTTGCTCTTTTTGGGATGCCGCCTGAACCGCAGCAGCTCTTTGTGTTGCCTTGAAACAAAATTAACTGCGGCGTACTCCAACAGCGCCGAGAAGACAAAGAGGAGACAAACCGCCATCCAGATGTCTATGGCCTTGACATAAGAGACCTGTCAGTGACAAGATTTGGATAAGAACGAGGAATTGCGTTGGATTATTCCGCTCATTCGTTCAAAAGCCCAAACGACATGAAACGCGGTCATTCTTCGTTTTATACACAGTCTTGTCCGGCGACCTTTTCAGTCATTATTTTAGGGTTCTAGCCGCTGCTTGTGCAAAATATCCCTGTGGTGTCAGATGACGTGACCTCGTTTTTTTAAATGAAATTATGCCTTATTTAGATATGCTTAACACGCTGGAGTGCAAAGCTCTGTTCGGCTCCGGGAACATGATAAACCTCCTTGCTCCTAAACATACACACGCATGCGCACGCTGTGTGAGGTATGTGTGCGCCAGAGCAATGGAAGTGCTAATAAGGGTTGCGTAACAAAGTGCTCCATGTCAGATTTTTTCTCATGCATAAAAGATACCAGAACAAGACTGAGGGGCTCCTTCTCACACACAGTCCAGCAGATGCACGGTGCACTTAAGCCACGCATGCTTGCACTCAAATTACATTCTCTGACTAGGAAAACAGGAACACTATGCAGAATGACATCCCTTGCTTAAAACATCAGTACTTTGTGCATATTCACAATCAGAGAAATCATTTTTCATTCAAAACGTATAAAAATAAATAAAATACAACAACGTTGTATGGAAAAATGTGAGGGACCGGCCTTCCAAAATAGAAAAATGTTATATGATATGTAGTGACATCGTCATTAGTCGGCTTTACGCCTACGGGTGAAACAGTTCTGACTCATGTTTAACACTACTGCCATTTGTTTTTTTTTTACTGTGGAACACATTTGTGAATGAGCCTCACTGAAAAATGTGACCTGACAGCTAATGGTCCCAGGCTGAGCCTTGTCAAGTCCTGGAAATATAGCTATAAGGTAGCCTACACAAAGTCACCGTTACTGTGATTTACAACCGCTGTTGTTTTGCAGTTTTGTCACAACCGCTGATGATTTCGCTCTCGTCCTGCGGTCGAGTGAAGACGATTCGTTTGTAACGCCACACATCCCTACTGGTGACCGGTGCGTGCAAAGTCATCGTCAATAATTCCATCCCGTAGACCCGCGCCTCAGAGCTGATCTACGACGTGGAAAAAATAGCACACATCCGTGCATGCATGGCATGATACATTTGTTGGCACTCATGGGAAAGTTAATTAGTCCCCAGGTCATTTTTCTATTTGGATGGCAAGACGGGCATGAGGCGTCTGAATGACTGACCTTAGGCAGTGAAGTCCTGGAGCCCGAGCTCTGTGTTGTCATGGTGAGGACAGTAGTGATGCCCAACGCCACTCTAGCTGGGGCCGCATCCATGTTGATCCAGAAGGAGACCCAAGACAGAATGACAATCAGCAGAGACGGGATGTACATTTGGATAAGGTAGTAACCCATCTGACGCTCCAAGTGGAACCGCACCTCAATACAAGTAAATTTACCTGCAACATAGCACACACACACACACCACAGTGCACTGATAAGAGTTCTGCTTGGTCCAACTCCTAGATTCCCAAAGAGAGAGAGCCTAGTTTAAGTGACGCCATCAACTAGCCGGATCTACTTTCTAAAACAGCAAAAACGCGACCAGAACTCGTCTCACAGGACGGCGTGGGGGACAAGTCAACGTTGATGGGGATGTCATACAGCTTCGTGTCAAAAAAAATCCAGACTTTGCCTTTAATTTATTTTGGTGTTCCAATCCTTGTTCTGCGCAGTGATGAAAACCTTTTTCCATTTTCAACATTCCCACGCTTCCACATTATTATGCAAACAGAATTTTAGTATCAGTGAAATTGGTGGATGGCATTGTGTCTTGGGGCTTGTTGGATTACTGATATCAATCTGGGACAATTGTGCTAATTAGTTTGCCAGGTGAGCTAAATTAGAAATCATGTGGCAGACTATTAAGCAAGTCATAGATCTCCCTGTTGACACAAAAGCGTGGAATATCGCAACGCAATAGACCCGGCATGAAAAACATTAATTTTCTATGCAAAAACTTATTTGTGGCTGACTTATCTGAGAACGGCATAATGAGAAATGTTTCCGCCGGATAAATGTATGGAATCTAGAAAGCACTTGCTAAGAAGCCATTACAAAGCAGCAGGCAGGTATTTGAAGTTGCTGGTGCCTCCTATGAACCTCCAGAGGCTTGCAGTTCATTCAACAGATGACCATTTTTGGTTCTTAACAACCAGTGAAATACTTTGGAACTGTGCTGTGCATAATAACGTGGAAGAAAAATACTGTTTTTGTTGGGGGGTTTGATTAATAACATTCAAATTGTACTCTAAAGTCGGGTGACTCTAATTTATGTTGACACCTTAGCAAAATCAGCTAAAGAACATTTGCATAATAGCTTTGGAACGCAGCATAATGATGGATTCGAATGGAGTATATTTATTAAAAATCCACAAATGTTCTTCTGTTGTGCCAGGCAGTCCTTCCAACGGCTGAACCAGACCCAAGTGTTATATATTTATGAATTCCCAATGCTTCTTGTTGAGTGTACACACTAGCTGAAGTGAACCGAACCATATCAGAGTTTCCTTGCAAGCCAACCGAGACCCACTTTTTAAGCAGTCTAGGTCCACTCGTTCGGTCTGCACTAGGATTTGGATCCACATGCATTCGGATTTTGCCCGTCATCCTCAATCCTTACGTGAGACATGAACACGCTTCTTTGCCTTTTCTGTGCATTCTAAACCGAGGACAATGCACGTATTGGGGTTCACCGCTTTTGCCTATAAAGCCTTCAAAATAAAACAAGGGGTGTCAGATATTGCTTTTTAGCCTTCCTCCTCTCCATTTCTGATTCCGGTGGCAGAAGTTTCCAATAATGTGGCACTATACTGAGAGAAACACAGCAGAAGTATGAGAACATGCAAACGACGCACTCCACACCCCAAGCCCACACTTACTGTGCTCCTTCTTTACCAGAAACGTGACATCTTTTCTTTCAGTCACCGTGTGTGTGTATTACCTGTGTTGTAGTGCTTGGTACAGTATCTGAGGTCCGATTCATCTTTAAGGATGAACTGCGGAAGCGTCAGTCCTTCAGCCACTTGGACTGGTCCGTTCTCCTGCCACTCAAAGATCAGGTCGTTCATGGTGTAACCAACTGTAAGAGGCGATATATGAGAAACGATCAAATAATCATAACATTGTACAGATAGCTATCACTAAGCCCATGCAGTGTAAATCAGAAGACACTTCAGTCCAGTCTCCCTGGCGACTTTGTTCAACTCCGTGTTCCAAGAGATAGATACTTTGTTGATCTCCAATCTCCAAGAAATTCCCAGGCCATGTATTCCCTGAAAGATGAGAGACCTAGTCTCTACAGTATAACCACCGGGCCACCATTTGGCAATTTGTTTTGCAGTATCCAATGGAGCAATGGAGAAGAATATACAACATGCAACATGAAACTAACTTCACCAAGGTGCACATGGCAATTAATGGAGGCCTGCAAAATGCCTGATTTTGTTTTTTTTGGTTGTCGTTCGATTAATCAGTTATCGTGGCAGGCCTAGCATCACCTAACCGTACGTGACTGTACGTGTATTCGTCAACGAGTGTGACAATCCTTATGACGAGTATGATGCCGGAAGTGCATGTCTTTCAAAACCCCTGGTGCAAATTTTGATGGCAAATTGACGTGTCTGATACCTATGTGACTACGACACACATTGTATGATACTAGGTGGTTGTACAAATTAAAGAATTGTTACATTTAAACAACAGAAGGTTCTATTTGAAGATCATTGGACAGACCAGTCAAATGATTGTAGCAAGAGAAGACCGGAGACACCGATGGTACGTAACAACTGCTGTATTAGTGTTCCTAAGTTACTGCTGTTTTTAGTCTTGGGGCGTAATTTGATTCAATTCCTCCTTGATTCAAAGGATATCAACCTAACCTGAGATCCTGTAAATAGCTGAAGTGTGAAATAAAGCTAGAGAAACTATACAGTACTGATGAGGGGTTCTCTGTCATCTTCTCAGCCTTTTCAAGTCCAAAAGAACCCGACAGTTGATCTCCACTCCAGCAGTTGGTGGATGGAGAAGAGATCTTAATGCTCCTAACCAAACTGCTGACAATCTAAGATCCAGTAAAATCAAGGGTCCACTTTCCCTACCAGGACCAAAAGGGCCCAAGAAGCAGTTGGCCACTGTCAAAGGCTCCTTCACAAGGAGAGGTAACCTTATTCACAAACGAGCAGACAAGATGACGGAAAGCGAGTTCCGGGGGAAGTTTGCTCGACTCTATAGGGACTGTTGTAAAGTAATGGAACCGAAAGATAAGTACAGTACCGAACTCCTTGAAGTTGAGACAGCTGACAGAAAGGAAACCCTAACGCTTGCAGAGCACTTGGAAGACGAAATGGAAGAAAGCAACACAAAGTTCACAGCAACTGAAACTTTTGCCCAGGCACACAGCTTGGAAAGGTACATGGAAGACAGTCTTATATCGGTATACCCCTGCTAACATAAATCGAGATGATTTCAGAATTCACCTTGACGGAGAAGTTGGGGAAGCATCGGAGGCTGTTTCCGTGTGGGAAATGTGGCTACCCCAAGATGAGGTTCACAAACTAAGAGCAAGAACCAGAATCGTCCGAGGAATTAGAAACTAAGTGGAGCATATGATAACCCAATTTTGCACACCGCAGACGATGGGAGCGGTGGTAGAAAAGCCAATGCAAGTGCAACCTCCACCACTCCCAACTCATCTGCCCAGGTTCAGAGGATGCAACAGAGAGTGTTCTAGATGGAAAACAGATCGGGAATCACTGCAAAGACAAGCAAATCCGTGCAGCTCAGATAAAGTCATAAAATCTCAGATGATTGACAGTATAGACGAAAAGATAAGGAAAGAATTGAGACTAACGTCTTCCAGCTCTGGCAAAGAAATATTCACAGTCCTAGAAAACAAGCATGAAAACAAGTCACTCATGGTCGTTGAAATTTTGAGGGAACTGCAGGAATCACCTCTCGTTAGAGGGAAGAACCCGAGACGAGTCATTGACCTTCTCAAAAGAATAGAAAAAGCTTTAACAGATTTAGAGGAATTAGAAGAT
Organism: Oostethus manadensis; assembly: GCA_024372805.1. NCBI lineage: Eukaryota > Metazoa > Chordata > Actinopteri > Syngnathiformes > Syngnathidae > Oostethus > Oostethus manadensis. The sequence continues at coordinate 4,399,537 of QODF01000031.1, read as the reverse complement.
TATGGTGCGGCAGAAGATCGACTCACTCTACTGTCAGCGGAAAGTAAGTTACCCTCCTACCTCCAGGAGCAATGGTATACGTTTGTAGAAAATTCCAGAAACGATGTTACTTCTTCCAACCGGTTCAGCAAATTACCACCGTTCCTGAGAAGAAACGACAGACTGTTCCTCTGTAAGAAATTCCGGGGACTCTGCCTGCACGAAAAGAGCGCAGCAGTAGCAGATCTTTGGGCCTGCAAACTGTGTCTGAAATGTCACAATGGCAAAGAGCGCTGCGATAAAGCCTGTCTCTGTGACTACAGGGAATGTGCAAAGGACCACTACTACAAATATCTTCAAGAGATTGAGGAAAATCCGATGAAGGAAACAGAGTCCCTCAATCATGACCTGGCCTGTCTGCAAAATCAGAGTGTTAGGATTGGGAAACAAAATGAAAACCCGCATGCGGTGGTCAAAGTTCTGAAAAAAAAATGTCACCGTCATCAATGAAAGTGCAGAGAATTTCTCAGAGGGACAAAAACCAAAGAGAATTGTATCATCTCAGAACACAGCTGCAGACAGTCAGGTCTACGCTGCAAGATCAGGATGATCTAATGAGGCGAATCGATGAAGCTGAAACTCTCATTAAAAATGGATGGGTCGAGAATACTCATTTGGGCGACAAACTGCAGGACTGCGAGGACGATAACACCTTCCTGAAATAGGGAAAGAAGAACAGAAGCTACCACGAGTTCTTCAAGAACATAAGTGCACCAAAATCCCTGTGGGACTTGTATGGAACAGCAGTCAAAAGTATGAAGGAATAAATATCAACGACATCCTTATGAGGGGACCCGACATTCTTAACCAAATCAGAGGCGTTCTGTTAAAGTTTAGAACAGGAATATATGCAGCTTTGAGCTACATCAAGAAAATGTACAACTCAATGTGGATGGAGGGTCAGGAGTTACATCTACACAGATTCCTCTGGAGAGACACCCAAGCTGAAGACATCAGGCAGTATGCCATCACAAGGGTTAACATTGGAGACAAGCAATGCAAGAGACCACAAAGGAAGAGGACAGCTACATTGATGACATACTTACTTCTCACAATTGCCTTGAAGACCTTAACAAAAACGCCCAAGTGGTCGAAAAGATTCAGCAAGCTGGAGGATTTTGGAGGACGCATGCTGAATTTGTGACCGATCAGTCATCCATGGCTTTTCTCCAAGCCTACCAAAGATTCACATCACGAAGAGGATCTAATTTGTTTGGTAGAAAACCTGTTCTTGGACTCTAAAACTTGGATATGACTATCCTTGAATCCTCCAACATTGAAGAAGAAACCACAATGAATTTGACGAAATGCTCCTGGAAAATTCACCCAGTAAACCCACCCCACAGGAGTGAAGCAGTAGAGGCGACATTGAAAATATTGGAGATAGAATCTTAGCATGTGGAAAATTCCAGACATTCCTTTGTATGGCAGCCAATCTAGCAAATTAAAGACCAATCGAGGCTACAACACAGAGCCGAGAGGAATGCGTGGACTGCATCAGTCCTAAAACTCTCTTGCTAGACCAACCCTGTCTTTGAAGAGACCCCGGTAACTTCCTGTTCAAAGAGTTTCGGTTTCAAAAAGTGGTGCCACCTTGTTGGTCCAAATGCTTTTGTGATGAGCAAATGGCACACAAAAGAACAAAACGTCTAGCTCGTGATGGAGGCATATGATGGACCCCTCGAAAGCAAGGTTCCCCCAAATTACCCAGCATCAACCGAGTGCGTCGCATCCCAGAAGAAACCTTGTCCCAAAAGTCAAGTACCAGCCTCGATCCTTCGCAAGGATGCGACACGCCTCATCAATTGACACCTGTGGAGGAGTAGGTGTAGAAGGAAGCTGGTGTGTCCTCCTTGGCTTCGAGAACACGACTGAACGTGTGTTCTTCTTCTTATGACGAGTATGAGGCCGTGCGTGTCTTTCAAACCCCAGATAAAACGATGGCATTATATTAAACTAACTGCTTTGACAACGTAAATAGTCGCATAGTAGAACGTACAACTCCATCCATCCATCCATTTTCCACCGCTTATCCGGGTCCGGGTCGCGGGGGCAGCAGCTTCAGTAGGGAAGTCCAGACTTCCCGGTCCCCAGCGACCTCTTCCAGCTCCATCGGGAGGACACCAAGGCGTTCCCAGGCCAGCTGTGAGACATAGTCCCTCCAGCGTGTCCTAGGTCTTCCCGGGGGCCTTCTTCCGACTGGGCATGCCCGAAACACCTCATCAGGGAGGACTAGATGCCCGAGCCACCTCAACTGGCTCCTCTTGATGTGAAGGAGCAGCAGCTCTACTCTGAGCTCCTCCCGGATGGCCGAGCTCCTCACCCTAACGTACAACTCAAAGATCACTATTCAAATGATTGGAACAAGACAGGAGGTTTTCAGTCTCGAGTTGTAATTTGTTTTCTCTTTGAAAGGTTTATCAACCTAACCTGAGTCGATCTAGCGTTCTTTACATTCTTCTCAGCCTTTTCACGTGCAGGCTTGCCTTACGTCCAAAAGAATGATAATTTTTATATGTTACGTTGTCCGGCTACTTGAGCTACAAGTCACTTTGTCACCCTCAAAAGTCAATTTGCGTAGTACTTACAGCTTTCTAACTGCATAATACAGGTCTGAACATCCATGGGGAAGTTTTTGAGATCCATGGGACATGACAGAGTTAACGTCAGCCTGAAAGCAAATAGAGAAGAGCACAAGTGAGAAGAAGTTAAGTACAGTGACAGAGCTGAAAACCATCCATGTAGAACTGTACAAGTGCAAGCAGGACATTTACTGTCCGATCAGGGTTTTTTGCGGCCGACGTGATTGGGCTGATCCCAATCACATGGATTAGTATACATTTTTCTATTTCATTATGATGAGTGTGTTTGGCCAGGGGTGGCTTATATAAAGGAAAAAGTCAGGACAATTGCAAGGTCCCTTGACTGCCGGGCGCCGCCAAAAAATAATATACTTAATAATTGGGACCCATACTTCCTGGCAGCAGCCCTGCTGCTGGCTTTATGACATGAAAAAAGGAACCTTAAAATCACCCTTTTTAGACAAAACCATTTTACTTAGGCTTAGACTGCTCAGCTTGTCTGACGAATTCCATTATTTTTGGGGGGGTTAATATCTCAGCCGTCTGACGGGGGCTGCATTAGTTGCTGTGGTAAGCAAAAAAATTGCTTACCAAACAGTGCAAAATGCAACTTCTTGCACTTTTTCAAACGGTCTTAAAATTTTGATCCGAGATTGTACAGAACGATGCTTAAATTGTTGGTAATCTTTTTGTGACAGAAAAAAAAACCCCACGATGGTCACTGAAATAACTAACGCAAAAATAAACATACTAAGACAAGAATACCGTATCGACCAGCATGAAAGAGACTCTGTTCTACGGTACTTTGCTGCATTAGGCATTGGGTGCTTTTAATCTGTGCAGGGTACAGACTCTCAAGGCATTCTGAAGAGAAATGTGTTGGCCAGTGTCAGAAAGTCTCAGTCGCAGGTCATGGGTCCTCCAACAGGACAATGACCCAAAACACGCGATCAAAAACACTCAAGAATGACTAACGGCCAAAAAGTGTACTTCTGAAGTAAGAACTTTCATGATCCCGGATTTAAAACCAACTGAACACTGGTGGAGATAGCCGAATGCGGCTATCAAACCTGATGAAGCTGGGGCAGTTTGTTCATGGGAAGTGGGCCAAAATACCTGCCGACAGAAACAGGAGTCGCTTGGGAGTTCTAGGAAGCGCCTAATTGCAGTCATTGCTTCAAAAGAGTGTGCAACTAAATATGACTTTTTTTTCTTTCGGCCATAATACAAAACCAATCTCTGACACCCAGTCAGTATTTTTTAATATTTTTTCTGTAGTATTTGTCATTTACCACTTTTCCTACCAACAACTTCGGCCACCTAGTACATAAACCACCCTAAAACTCACCTTATGGAATATAAAACATTTCCGTTCTTAAAAATCCGCAGCAACTTGTTGTCTGTTGTAACCTCATGGAAATGGGCTCCCTTCTCATTGGCAAAAAAAAGATCTGGCTTCCAAATAGAGTCTAACATTGAAGGGTCCAAGTCCAGGGAGTCATCTGGATACTCAGCATAGGCAAGGCGAGGATCATTCCACTGCTGGCGAAGGAAGATATTTACCCGGTAGTCCTAAAATGCACATGAAATTATTTGTGGCAACTGCAGTAAAAGACAGCACAAACAAATAACAGTTCCATTACATTTGGGGCTGTAATTTCGTGGGTGGCGCAGCCCGGCGCAGCGTGGCGCAGGCCGTGCAGTGGTAATTTCGTCCGGCGTAACACAGTGCGCAGCCAATTTGGTAATTTGGTAGACCGAGGCGTGCCGCGATGGGTGTGGCGGCACAGCAGAGGGAGGTACCGACACATTCAACATGGCGCACAATTTTGTGCCGAAAGGCTTCGCCACCAGCCATTTTACTCTATGCCAGGCACATTTGAATGCATTTGATAGTCACACCAACCACTGTTTAAAGTAACTATTTGAATCAGCACATATTTTAATCTATATTGACTGTCTTGTCTGCCTCTGTCTCCTTCTGGCCACCACCTCCTATGTCCCTGGGTCACGCACCTCCTCTTCTTCATCGGTTGCCAGTGGATCTGATATGGATGTGGTTAACTGTAAACTGTTTATCAAAAGTATTGACACCTTTCATTGTGTAACCGAGAATTTTAAAAAATATGAATAATTATTACTAATTAATTGGGTAATACAAGTTCATTTCACATGCAAACAAGTGGCAAGGGCCAGACCACGAGCTTGGCAATGCGTCTTTTACGCACAGTTGCTTCCGATTTCATCCATGTTATGCATAGTTTTTGTTTATTCATATTGCATAATATATCACGTATTCATAATATAAATACCGGTTACTAAATACGAGTGTTTTTATTAGTGGTGGGGAAAAAATGGTGCCCGGTGCCCTTTTTTTTACCCATTTTCTGACATCATTGAATAGTTTTTTCACACTTGGCAACGATTCTAAGTACGTGAAACCCAATTTACTTTAATTGTAATCTCCTCCCAGGCCGCTTTTGCATCATCAGCCCGTGGAGGTCTGTTCGTGTGACCATATATTTGGTCACTGCGAGCTTGGACCTCCCAGACCAAAACATCACTTTTCGTCCGGGAGAAGTTTGGCCGTCTTTCGCCGTCTTCATCCATATTCTACAAAACTCGCAATGCGCTTCGCCAGCGGAGCACTTATAGGTGAGGAGTGGAGCTCATTTGATTGGTGAAGATCTATGTTAAACCCAGCCACACCTTCTCTACTCCCTCTTTTCCACTTGCTCCAGTAGGAGTGACGGAGGTGTACTTACACCAGGCTGTGCCTGGCACGAAATTGCAAAAACACGCCCCATTGGTGAGGCGTGGCGTAGCGGAGGTGCGCCTTGTCTACGAAATTAGAGCCCTTGGAGTTTAAATATAAATCAGAACAGGTACACTTAAATTAAAAAAATAAATCCTTGTTTGAGTGCAAAAAGAGACCTTTATTCAAATCCGAAAACATCAAAATTACGTTCAAACTGCTCAGTGTATGCTACTTAAGGTAAACTTGCCTACAAAATACGGCTGGGCATAGGAAGTGTTTTGAGCTCAATGGCACTTGAGGGGTTGGTCTGTGATGTGGTTTGTTGGAGTTTTAGAATTGAACTTATAAACTTACAAATATTTATGGACTAAATTCATCATAAAAATGGCTTATTCCGGTCACGACTTAAATGAGCAATTATTAATGTTTGTTTCCCAGTTTTGTTAAACTTTGTAAAAAATGTTGTTTGGACTTAATAAAAACTGCCATTTCATTCTGCTGTCTCGTACATACAGTACATGAAAGTGGTTTCAGTGGGGTGATCAGAGTTGGAATCATTGAGATGGGAAATTGATTATTTGTTGACCTTCCTTGCAAACGATTCCCCTCAGTGGGCGTCACGGTGTCACCACACACACAAGTGCACGCCATTCACCAATTCAGCAAGCAGACAACACGGCATACAAGTAACATGTCAATTGGTGCAGAGATTTTATCTGAGAAAGGAAACCGTACCAATAAGCAGAAACAATTGCACACACAGCATGCCATAACTTTGAATGCATCCGCTCCAGAGTGAATCTCAACCCAGCAGTAATTGCCAATTGATATTACATTTTGTTAGTTTCTACAAGGAACATTTATTTTTTTAGTAATTTTTTTGTTAGTTTCTACAAGGGACATTTATTTTATTAGTAATATTTTTTCCGCAAACAAATAAATATTTCCGGAGACCCCCCCCCCTGGCACCACGTGGAGGAGCCTCTTAAGACTTCACTGTTGGGCTTATAAGGCCATGTCACTTCTAAATTAACCCCTCGGGCAGCACTGTTAACAACAAAAACATGACTTGGTACTTTAGTTCTTGAATTATCCTGCACGGAGGACAAACCTGAAGCACAGTAATTTCTCCCTTTGTGCTGCTCTCACATACAGATAGAGAATGGATTAAGAGGGATTGAGTGAACAAATAGGTAGGGGTGGGGGGGGTCCAACGGCACAAAATCTGTTTGGCATGGATGGCGTGTGCAGACTACAGTGAACAAACCTGCACCTAAGCCCTCTGTGTGCGTGTGTGTCATGTACAGTCGCAGTGTTTGTGAGACAGTCAGACAGTGTAAGAGCATTAGAGAGAGACTTACAATAGATATTGTATGCATACAATAGTTTGCATTCATTTGTTTATTGACAATGAATACCGACATTATTCCATCTCTGGTTTAATAAAACCACAACCTGCGTACCAAGGGGCTGCATGCACGGAAACAGGTCAAAAGTATTTTAGCGTTTCAGCCTCTCATCGTTGTTCAATTTTTTGGAACTTCAGGAGTGGAACTTCCCGTGTGGGCAGGTCCAAAACTTTGGTCAGTAACGCTAGGGCAGTGCAAACATGCAGTGCAACGAAGCTCCAGCCTACCCGTGACCCTAATGAGAGCAAGCGGTATTAAAAAAAAATTACTTTCGTGCCGGTTAACTGCTGTACACTTGTCCGTGTCAGTTATGTGATGACGTTACCGGGACCTCTCGTTTGCCAGAGGAAAAGAGTCGTGGGTGAATGAAAAGACAGATGGTAAGAGCAGAGCAGGATCTTAATCCTGAAGTAACATATGGCCCCGTGTACTGAACCTATATTCTCTTGTAACCACTTTGAGGTATGAACTGTCTGTCAAAACCACTTACTTTGACCAATCTTTTAGATCAACTTTTAGATACTGTTACCATTTTTTTTTTACTAATTTATGATTGAATTGATAGCACACTGCCAATGAAAAGCCAGCCTTTTCCTATTATTTTTGCCCGTGTCGCTGTTCTGTGTGATCAACATTGACAAGAAATGAAGTGGTCAAAGGCAATGTTCCAGCTTTAAAGTTACAGTAATCCCTCGTTCATCATGGTTCATAGCTTCCAGACCCTACCGCGATAAGTGAATTTCACCAAAGTTGGGTTCCTTGTTCATAAATAGAACATTTTCATTGTCAGAGCATATAAAACATGTTTACAGCCTTCCAAAAATGGCTTTGAACATGATTAGAGCCTTCTAGACATGAAATAACTGATGCTGAAGTTCTCTTTGGGTGTGACCAAGATGGACAGGATCAGGAATGAGTACACTAAAGGGACAGCACCGGTAGAGACTGTCGTTTCATAGGCGGAACGGAGGGGAGAAAGTGGCCGTGTGAAGTGAATAGCATAACCAAAACTTGGGTGTGAAGTTTTAACCTCTGAGACCCACTTTGATATGCAGTACAGTACCATTTCTGATTGTGTTTCATACGTCACACAGACGTCACACATCAAATTACAACTTGATGTGGGTTTCTGTGGGAATCACACATTTATATCAACGTCCTACTTTGCGGCATTCTGTGTGAAATGCACAGATTATTTATGGCCCTTCTGGGGTGGCAGTGGATCAGGAGCTGACATGGTGGTTCGGTAACCGGAGGGTTGGTGGTTCAAACCGGCTTCCCCCATCCCAGTCACTGCTGGTGTGTGCTTAGGCTTCACCCACTTCATCTCCAATGCTGCCCACACTGGTTTGGTTTGGTTTAATTTTATTTGAACATGCATGTGAATGACATTGGAATACATCACTTAGTACAATGGACAGTTCCACATGTCCAAAAGGAGTAGGAAGAAGCAAAGCCTATTAAATCCTACCCCCGTAGGCTATCCCCTATTTTAATACATTTGTGAACTTTCTGCAGTTACTAAATTTGTATGCATAAGTAAGGTAAAGTGACAGTGTGTTAGATAGTAGTCCTTGTCATGGTAAATCAATTATACTGCCGTCCTGATGGATGCTATTCATAACAAATGATCATAATAGTTGAATAATACACCACTCACTGGTGGATAAATGTGAGTGGGTGTTTGGTGGTATTTGGAGAGGTTGAATTGGCAGTCATGGGTCTGTAAGATTAGGAAGGAATGAAACGTGAGAACACCCATTGTCTGCAGTGATGCGGATTCTGCGTTGGTTCGTTCTGGCGAAGAGAGAGCTGAGATGAAAGGCAATTTACCGGTTGATCTACGTTGCTACCCTCACTTATGGTCATGAGCTGGTGACTGGGCTCCCCCAGGACATTGTTGGAGGGGACTGTGTCTCTCAACTGGCCCGGGAACGCCTCAGGATCGGCCACAAGGAGCTGGGCTGGGGAGAGGGAAGTCCCGCTTAGGGTGCTGGCCCCGCGACCCAACCTCAAATAGGTGGAAAAGGATGGATGGTGCTTCAAGGTCCGAAAGGCACTAAATAAATCCAATCCATTATTATTATTAATACTAATGTATCATTAATACCAATACAGAAGACCTGAAGTCTGAGACCAAATCAGACCAGTACCTACCAAATATGCATTTCATTCTGCAAGTATGGCAAGTATGTTGCTCTTCCCTGAGCAGTCCAGGGTGTACCCTCCCTCTTGCCCAAAGTTAGCTGGGATAGGCTCCAGCAAACCCCCGCTACACTAGTGAGAAGAAGTGGCATTGAAAATGGACGGATAGGTCATTACTTCTTTCCTCCTGAAATTGATTGCACTTTTGGGAAGTGCATATGATTGTCCCTGACCATACCCATCCATCCATCCATTTTCTATACCGCTTATCCTCATTAGGGTCACGGGGATGCTGGAGCCTATCCCAGCAGACTTTGGGCGAGAGGCGGGGTACACCCTGGACTGGTCGGCTGACCATACCATCCAGGATAATAATACAGGGATTACAGACATGTCTCAAAGTGTAGAACTTCAGTAATACCAACCCCTCTGCTAATTTTCACGACCATAACAATATACATGCTTTTTAAGGAATGACACTCTTTGTGCACTCTTTGTACTGGAACTGTTCAGATTCTGCATTCTTTGTAGTTCTTTGCAAGTATCGGTGAATGATATACATTATGTACATACCATGGTGGTCTCCGCGATGGAACCAAAGCTGTTGATGAAAATGTTACAGGAAACATTGACTGGAGGACCTGTGAAGGTAGAGTCACAACCATCATGTACTCTTGTAGCAAACAAAACCCTACTTTTGGAGTATACAGGATGGTCTGCTCCACTGGGTTTGCATCGGAGAGTAGCTGAGTAGTCTATTCAAAACAGCTTAGTGATGCATTTTCAAACCTAAAACCGTGTAAGCATCCAATATATACACCTGTGTGCAATTCCCAAGCCCCAACATGCAGCTAACATTTCTAATGGGAAGTCACCTTCTGCACACGTTGCTACAAAATCTTCAACAGACTGCAATGCCTGTGATTTTCATCGGCCAATTCCGTAGTTCTGTCTGCGATTCCGTTGACATGGAAGTCATAGGGCCCGTCAGATGGGAGTCTTCTAATTTTGTCATAAAGCGTGCCATTTTCTCGAAAGCATTGATTCTCAACTGGTGGGTCATCACCCAAAACTGGTTGTTGAACCCAGATGTTAACACTGGAGTAATTTTGTAATTGAGTCGGTATATCCATATCTGTCCATAGTATGTGTGTATCTATATATTTATATATATCTAAACAGCAAAGTATGTATAGCGGATAACTCATCTGAAGTCAGCCGGATTGGGCACCCCCACACTACCGTGGCAATGGTAGAGCCCTCCTTAGTTAAATCTTACCAAACAGGTGGATTAGACGGAGGGGTTACGTTAAATACCCATTTCCCATCTACACAGCCTCGTGTGAGATGTTGGGTGACTGTATTTAAATGCTCTTCTAGTATGCAGACAATTCAAAATTACACACTGCCCCTGCACATAATGCTGCAAAAACATAAAAAACCAGTTGACTGATACCTTTAAAGTTTGGTCTTATTCTGGCGTCGTATCCCGATGTTCTTCCCATCAGTTTGTCCAGGAAATCGGAGGGCGACATTGGGGCTTGTCGAGTTCTTGCGGCATTGTCGACCTCCTTACACTGGCCAACGCTGTTAGACACACAATGCAAGAAAATACTTTTGTTATTTTAGCATAAGACGCTGTCCCTTTCCAACTACAATTGAAACCAAAACAACAACATGGGTGGCAAAAATAATGCGTTAATGGCGTGCATTACGACAAGCCACAACTCTCTGTTATCATGGCAGACAGAGGCACAGTGACCTGTCCTGTCTGGTCCTGCTGGTCCTGTTTGGCTGTGCAGATAAGACGGATGGTTCAGGTCACCTCCAGCCCCTGCTACTGTACCACAATAAGTTGCTACGGTAAAAGTGGCAAGTCCGCTGCTCTCTTCCTGTAGCGACTCACGAACTGCCGTCATCAGGTACCTCCTTCGCACCGGATGCACCATTGCGTGACACACCTTTGCCACCAGCGAATAAAACTACAAAAATGGCTACAAACGGCAGCCTTTTGTAGTTTTGTCATGGGCAGATTTTAAGGCGTTTTGGTTAAGTGCAAATTGGCAATGAATTTAGGTTCAGCTTTTGTTCTTTTACTTGGTGATCCCCATGATGATAAAGTGCGACAACAATATCAAAGTTTTCCAAACTAATATTGTTATTGTTGCTGGTATTTAATGTTTTTGCTACTGCGGAGTTTTAGTAGACTGGCCGGAAAAAATGCATCGAGTACAAGGCACTAAAAAGAAGGTCAGGAAAATCTGAAACTGCTTCTTGAGGTTTACAACAGCTTAGCACAGACAAAACCAACAGATGCCGTCACTAAAACATTAAAGAGAGAAGGCTGTTTTTGTGCAAGCGTGTAATGCATTATGCAGTTTTTTAAAAATATACCTCTCTTTTACAATAGCGCAGCTTTTCCTAAAACCTGGAATCGCCTGTGAGAGCATTACTAACTGGAAAGGCACTCGTTGGACCTCAAACCTACACCTAGGACCAAAAAAGTCCACAAAGTCAGTGCATGTTTGAGGGAGAAACAAACTCTGAGTTGACTTACCCAGAGAGTGAAAATTGAGTATGTTGACTCTGAGTTAAGCGTGGGCATGACCGTAACACAAAGCTGCCAATGGAGCCTTGATACAATGATTCAGTGGACCTGAAATGCCTGACACGTTTTTTGAAAGTAAAGTAATACACCCTGCGATACTGTGATATACAGGATGGCCCAAAAGTAGGGTTACAGTTACTCCATTACCTGTTTCAACTTAACAATCACGTTTTAGATGTAAATATAGGAGCTAATACTCAGCCTTTATTCTATGCATTCAGTAAAATAGTGTGTGTCATACTGTGTTTCAGATATACATACATGTAGTAGTGCGGCACTAAAAGAGTTGTTTATCCTGTAAATAAAGGCCAAACGTGAAGCGAATCCAAATCAGCTTTATTGGCCAAGGAATTGGACTCGGTTAAAACGATGCCCCCCGCTTGTGGTTAAAAAGAGCCCGGTGTCGCCGATGCACTTCGACGGCTTCATCAACAAGCAGAAAAGGATGCAGAATAACATTCCCACGAGTGCTGTCGTGGGACACGAGCCACGCCGGGTCATGCACACACAGCCGACAGCAACTCGCTGTCGTCACACATGTCACTCAAATGGCACCGAGCCCTAAAGGCGCACGCGAGTCGCCGATATGACAGTACAGGCATTACCACAAAACCATCACGTGACGTAAAAAAAAACCCCCACACCAACAAGGCTGAGAGGGGGATTGTGCAAAGGCACCGTCTATGCCAAGCGAGAAATTACGCACGCCATTTGTAAATTCATATGTCTATGCATTCGTTTTCATTATTCTGTGCTTAATTCATTCATTCATTCATCGATTAGGGTCTCGGGTCCAGTGCCCACAAGGCAGCTTTTTCATTTCCTTGCATTTGCAATCCCACGGGTAAAAATGCAATATACTGTAATAATGGAACCGGAAATAATTTCAACCAAATACAACGGAAATTTACAAAAATGCAGAATAAAAACACTAGCTGAAAAATGCAGAGGACAGAAGCAAATCCCTCCCATAACCAATAATTATGACTATTAAACACACTTACAGTAGTGTTTAAAATAACAGCAGTGCAGTGGTACTAACCAGATGAAGTACTGCTATTAGTATTTTTATTGCTACAGGGCAAACCGGTTACCAGTGGGTGCAGTAGATTCTCAGAAAACAAACCAGTCCCAGCATTCATGGTATGCACGCTCTTAAGGCTGTGTAAACGGGCAATTAGTTGAAAGGGCATGTCCACAAAAAAGCGGTGCCTGCTGGTGACTTTACAAACACAAAACTATTTTTCACAAACTTTTTTTGTTTCTAGGATTTGGCAATCCTGGCTGAATGACTAAACTAATATTCCGTTTTTTATAAGTGCTTCACATCTGTGTGGCATGGACTCTACCAACTTGTGGCACCTTTCAGCTGTTATGCCCCTCCAAGATTATTTAACAACATTCCACAATTCATGATCATTTCTTGGTTTTGCTTCACAAACAGCATTTTTGATGTCACCCCACAGGTTCTTCATTGGATTAAGATCCGGGGATTGAGCTGGCTGCTCAGTAACATTCATTTTGTTGGTTTGGAACCAAGATTTTGCTGGTTTACTAGTGTGTTTGGGGTGATTGTCTTGTTGAAACAGCCATTTCAAGGGCATGTCCTCTTCAGCATAAGGCAACATGACCTCTTCAAGGTTTCTGACATATGCAAACTCATCCATGATCCCTGCTATGGGATAAAAAGGCCCATCATAGTAGGAGAAACATGCCCATATCATGATGCTTCACTGTCTTCACTGTGTACTGCGGCTTGAATTCACAGTTTGGGGGTCGTCTCACAAGCGGCCCTTGGACCTAAAAAGAACAATTTTACTCTCATCGGTCCACAAAATGTTCCTCCATTTCTCTTTAGGCCAGTTGATGTGTTCTTTGTCATCCTGGAGCTGATCATTGGTTGAGGCTTTGCCATTCTGGTTATTTTATGTTATCGTTTAACAATTACCACATTTTACATCGATCAGACCTTTCGACATTTATTTACATGCATTACATTTGCAACATTAGACAAAGTAGCAAGGAGTAGTTTGTTAAAGTCTGAAAAATACGTTACAGCTGTGCGCAAAACTTGTCATGCACAAGTTTCCCGTGGTGGCACAGAACCGGGGAAGTTTAATGCGCACCCCTACTCCCCAAAAGTGGCAACCATGTAGCTGAACTGTCAACACAGATCTCTCTGCGTGTGAGGTGTTATGAGGTTGGCCACAGAAAAACGGTTAAATGTGAAATCTGGCGCAATGGTGAATGAAATGCCGTAACCATGAGGAGAAGGAACATTTGAGTGGGGGAATGTTTCCCCCGTGGCATAGCGACATATCCTCTCAAGCTAAACGTGTCAAGCAACCGGAATCATCGGCTAAGTTGGCAAAAAAACTCTGCTAGTTATCTCACTTAGCCATAGTCGCAACACATTTTCGCACGCCCCACTTCCGGCCTTCAAAGAGCGCTGCCAGTCCTGTGTAATAGTGGTAATAAAATAAGCGTGTCATAGAAAAAAGATGACATTAATAAAGCTACTACGATTGCATCTGTAGCTGCGAATACTTTAACCACATGACCGATACAGCAACGCTGTGTCCTTTTCTGAAATACCTGTAACTTGACTTTTGTGCACTTGATTTTTGGTAAAAAGCTCAAATCAGGTCTGCAGTGCAAGTTCTGTTTTTTTTTTTTTTTTAAATGTAGAAAAGGAAAGACTCAAGGAACTGATATCATTTAATAGTTTGGACAGCAATTTTGTAAACTATCATTTTTTTTAAACTGGTATTGGGCGAAATCGGAATCAGCTGGTCAGGTTTTTTAAAATTGGTAATTGGTGATAGGCCAAAAAATTGCACCAGTAATTGGTGCACCTCTGAGAACGCCGTGCAATAACGCGACAAGAGGCGCAACATTTTGTACGCTAACCAGAAAATGTATGAGAAATTTTGGACATTAACCGAAAAACACGCTAACCGAGGTTTCACTGTAAACGGGTTTTCCCCCGCCCTTCGTTGTAAATATTCAGAAAGAAGGATAGAAATAAGAACAGGAAGATGACGAGAATCCTTACTCACTCAATTTACTAGGGGTGTCACAATATCTGCGGTCTAATAGTGGTAATAAAATAAGGGTGTCATAAAAAATCGGTAACATTAATGGAGTCACTCCAATTGCGACTGCGACTACGTCTTCTTTAACCGCTAGCACGGATATGATCGCTTGATCGTGGTGGTAAAGAAGCGTAAAAAAAACCCCTCAATTTAGGGGAAAAAATGAGGTGGATTTTAAGAAAACTGATTTTATCAGTTGGCGACTCTCAATTGTCCATCGGTGTGACTGGTTCTATGTCTTTGTTGGTCTATATCTGCCCTGGGATTGACTGGCGACCGGTCCCGGGTGCACCCCGCCTCTCGCCCAAAGTCCGCTGGGATAGGCTCCAGCATCCCCGCCACCCTAATGAGGATAAGCGGCATAGAAAATGAACGAATGATTGATTTCCTCGTGCTCCACTTGGTGTTTATTTATTCCGCTTAATATTCACCAGTACAGTCTGAGGACTGGGTTGGAACTGCATCGCTCAAAAATAAAAACCAGTCAGTCTGAGGCTTTATGTGAGAAATGCAACTGAACGTATATGGAAATAAAAATATTAGGGGGCAGAACAATTTAGCATTTTGCATGTGAATGCCAAAACAAAGACGGGAATCTGGCATATGAAAAAGATCCTTTTATTTACGCGGGTTGTGCGTTCGTGGCGCGCGCCTGCGCGTGTCGGGGGGAATGGGCTTAACTTTCACTGTAGCACATTTTCCCGCCATGTCTTACCTGAGAAAAAGGGAGATCCTGCAGCCGAGTAAGAGGACGCCGACAGAGTAGTTCCTCCTCATCGCTCCCCCGATCCGGGCGGCTCCCCCGACGCGTACGGCAAAGAGCGCTCGTCCCGCTGGGTGTTCTTGGCGCTGCGCTCACGACAAGGCTCCAGAGAGATGCGGGCTCCGGAAACGCATCCCTCCGCTGCCGGCCCGCATCACAGAGTCCGAACTCGACAGGAAGGGGAAATGGTTGCAAGGAAAGTGCGCGCGTCTGCCGTTCAGGATCTGCGCTCTGGGCTGCTGCGGAATTACTGGGAAAGGGAGCGTCGCCCGCGTCACGGGATTGGCCGGATTGACAGACCGAGGAGCCAACCATCTGCAGGTCTTTATACCCACCCCCCCACACACACACCTCGCCCCCATTCCCGCATCTGAAATTACAAGCCCAGTGAGCCGCACCAAATTCATCACCTCCTCTGCTCCGTGCGTCCCTGTAGCTCTGCACCCGGCTGTCCCGACATCTCCCTCATGTTCTGTCCATTTGTTTCTTCCTCCATCTGGCCCCGGACACGCTTCCTCATTCTGCACCGATGGGCAGCATCACGTTTGAGACGCATGTGGTTTGGATCCCTGCTTGCGAAGTAGCTGAACTCCACCACAGACGGCCATATGCGCCCAAACGAAGTGAGCGCGGGGGTAGGAAAGAAGGTGTTTGCACTTTGAATTATGTCAGCAATTCGAAAATCCAATGCTGTCCCAGTACTTACAGGTAACTCGTTTAGGCGCGCTTATGAAAACTTCAATAATTGCATTTTTTGAAAAGAAAAAAAAAACAAACAAAAAAACAAACAAACAAAAACGGCCGCTCGGTGGATGAATGGGTAGCACGTTGGCCTCACAGTCAGGAGGTTCAGGGTTCGAATCTCCGTCGGGCATCTCTGTGTGGAGTTTGCATGTTCTCCACGTGCGTGTGTGGCTTTTCTCCGGGTACTCCGCTTTCCTCCCACATTCCAAAAACATGCATGTTAGCTTCATTGGCCGCTCTAAATTGTCCATTAGAGTGTGAATGTTTGTTTGTCTGCCCTGCGATTGGCTGGCGACCAGTCCAGGGTGTGCCCCGCCTCCCGCCCCAAAGTCAGCTGGGATAGGCTCCAGCATACCCACGGCCCTAATGAGGATAAGCGGTATAGAAAATGGATTAATGAATGAAAGAACAAACAAAAAAAAAAACCCACCACCAGGTGATGTTCATCACCTCCTCTGCCTCTTCAGGGGGCCAGAAGCGTCCTAATCCGGCCCACCCTTCGTATCCGAATTCCTTTTTTGAAACCTTTATAATGGAAATTGTAGCTGAAACTTGTACAAAAGAGCAAACAAGAACAACAAACACATATAGTCCCCCCGCAAGGCATGCTGGGTAGCTTGCGGTACAAAATGTTGCATGCATTTTTGCTTGATTGCTAAATATGTTGAGAAGTAATCAAGGAGGAGTAACATAGCAGGGATCTCCAATACTTTATTGATCATGCATATTGTCGTCGCGGCAGGACTACCCAGCATGCTTTGCGGTGGTTTTAGGTTACGTGTCACATATTTAGCGCTTGGCTGGTGATTCATGTGACGCGTCAATTTGCCGCGGATGTGTTGTGTTTTCGCTTCGTTGCGGCGTATGTTGTACATGTGTTGTTCTGCTCGGCCCCTCTGCCAAATTTTCTAGCCCAATGTGACCCGCGAGTCGGAAAGCTTGCCCCCTCTTGGGCTAGCATATCCCACCCAGCAAACACGGATCGAAAAGACGTCACTACCATACGTTGAAACAAAGGTTAGGATTTGGTTGAAAAGACGTCGCGTGTCTTAATCTGGTTGAAAAGCGTCTATTTTTGGGTTACATTTGGACCGTACCAGTCGGACTCATCAGGTGCAATGTTCTGCACCTGGCCTGCACTCACACGGGCCCGCCTCCATTTCAGTGCCCCAGCCAATCACCTCAATGAAAAGAGAAACTGGTGAGAAACCAGGAAACCACTTATTTATGTGAGAAAACTAAATAAGGATTCAATCTTTAGCAGTTAACACAAAGCATAATTGTGAAATGCATGCAAATCTATAGAATATAACCTTAAATACTAAAAATGAAATATACAAAAACAGGAATGAAAATGGAAGTGTACACCTGATCAGTGAGGGAGGGTTGCCATCTTCCTCACACCCGCGCAAAACTCAAATAGTCTCATTTATTTGTGCTGCGTTTGTGCTGTTTTGTGCCATTAAAATGAACGTTTGTGCTGCTTTCGTTTTTGAGTTATTACAGTTTCTTTTATAGGTCAACCAAAGTTCATGCAGCCCCCAATTTTCTCCAAATGAAACCAAAGTAATCCCATTTGTTTGTGCTGTTTTGTGCAATTAAAATGAACGTCTGTGCTGCTTTTGTTTTTGAGATATTAACTATTTAAATTTTGGGTTACTAAATAATCGGCTTGTCAACAAGCTGCAAACGAAACCAAAATAGTCTCATTTTGACTGTCCTCGTTTGAGCGGTTGGGTCCAGTTGAAATCAACATTTGTGCTGCTTTTGTTTTGGAGATATTAACGATGAAAGGTGTGGGACTTGAGTGAAGGTGGCCCACCATCCTGCGCAAAACTCTGCTCAAATACTCTCATTTCCGTCTTTTTTTGTGCAAATTAAATGACCATTTGTACTGGTTTTGTTTTTGAGTTATTACACATTTATTGTAGGTCAACTAAGGTCAGGTACCTGTCGACATGCTACGGATTAATCCAAATTAGTCTTAGTTATCGGTAGTGCTTTAAAATATCATATTGAACATAAACAAAATTTGTTTCACAATTATAATTTACACTGAACAAAGTTGCATCAATTTCTCTTGTCGTAACAACCTACGTTTTTAAAGGCACAGTTGTGATTTTTTGACATGAAGTTGTATGACATCCCCATCATTAGTGTAGTACATCAACAGTGACGTACCCCCCCTCCCCCAGTTTGTCTCGTGAGTCCAGTTCTGGTTGTACTTTGGTGATGAAGAACGTGGATCTGGTTAGTTGCTGAGATCAGGTAGGGTTAACAGCCTTGTCACTATGGTGGGGTAGTGTTTACAATACAATATGTAAACAAGACATGACTTACGCTGTTCTGTGGCAACTTTGATGCAGTTGTCATTTTTTTTCAAAATGCGTTCATGCCCAAGCGCTTTTCTTAAAGGTATTCCTTCCAAGCAGTCATCAGTGAAATGAACACTGCAAAAAACAAAACAAAAACAGGACTCGTGGTGGGTTTTTCATCTGTACATCTTCCAATGGTTTGGCATGCTGAAGTCGACGATCTACAACCCCCCTAGAATTGATGAATTCACTTATCGCTGTCAGGTCTTGAACCAGTTCACCGCAATAAACCAGGAATTCCTGCATTTTCACATTTCATCATTTGTTAAAGGTGTACCACTAAGTCAAGGAATATGCGTCTATAAAACATTTCATGCCTACCCGTTACAATGAAATACCTGAATGCCGACAAAACCACTGAGGGAGAATGGGGGTCGAGGTTTAAGCGTGGTAAGGATGCGGGGAAGAGTGGCATCTTGCAGACAAGCGGGAAAATTGGAGACGGCTGTACTTTGCACCCTGTCAATCATCCGTCCACCCTCTTCATCTTAATGTGAAAGATATGAATTAGACATTAGGTTCTGGGTATTAAAGAGCAGCAGAGTAAAACTTTTAACATTCCGTGACAGCTTCTCTCTACACGACTCTTGTCTTAAGTTGTTCGCAATGCAATCAAAACACAAAATAATAATATTACACTTAATGACATCTTAAATGTCTGCTGTTTTGGATTGAAAAATGTGATAAACACGCGTATGAAACGGTGCACAGGGTGCAGACTGCATCTCTTCAACCCGGTCCAAATGCCACATTTTGATGCATACACAAATTTGTTTCTGCTTGGTTTGATTCGCACCCGCTAGCATCCCTGCTGTGCGGCAGGGATGTTTTCCCCACGTCCCCAATGGACTGTCTTCTCAGTGTCCAGATGCTCTTTTCTGGCATGCGTAGTCCATTCCAGGGTGCGCAATTCTGGCAACATGAGGGTAATGGGAGGTGACCACCTTGGGCGTTTCACCCAAATAAATAATGACATATTATGAAAATACACTCTAGAGCCGTTGCACCAATGAGGCAGATGATGGAGTTCCAAGGATACGAGGACATTGTCGCACAATTGGTTTTAAAGTCGTTAAGAGTTACCGTGCTAACAACTCGTGAAGTTTCCGCAGAGCAAAAAGGGGAAGATCACGCTCCATGCGCCAACGATGAAAGTGTAGACCTAACAAAGGTCACACGAGTGACTTGGCGCCGCAAACAGCTGGGACCACATGCCTGGTGGTGGCTAACAACCGACTTCACACCAGTAGGGCCCCACACGAAGAACTGCAGTACATGTACTGTTCTAATTGTCGCACGCAAACGTACCCTTTCAACCCTGGCAAGCGAAATTGCACAAAGTGACCAGGAGTGGGGGCGTACCTCAGCGCCAACAAGCCAGAGGGGTGGAGGAAATGACGCAGCCCCTCTTTAAAAGGCAACCCCTGGCGGTGATTGGCTGCTCAGTCTTTCAGTGCAGCCGGACAGTTATAGTAATCTGCCACTGAAACTGTCCAGGGGTGTGGTGTCTTTCTTCTCGAGGTCGCTCCCCCAGGAACACTACTCCACTCAAGAGGGCACTAGCTACCAGAGTCGGGTAGAAGATCTGTAGCAGGGTCTAGCTTACGTTAAAGGATGCCAGCCTTTTGAGGAAGTACAGACGCCTCTGCCCTCTCCTGCACGGAGCATTCATGTTGGCAGTCCAGTCTAATTTATCATCCAGACGCACTCCCAGGTATTTATTGGTGCGAACCACCTCCACACAGCCACCTTCAAGGAGAACAAGTTCTAGGTCACAAGGTCACCTTCAAGAAGAATGAGTGCTGGGTGTGTCCTGTATCTTTTAAAGTCCACCACCAACTTCTCTCTTGCTGGTGTTGTGGTTCAGGTGGTTTGCGTCGCACCAGTTGACAAAGTCCTGGATCAGTTTTCTGTGTTCATCCACCTGTCCCCTCCTGATACATCAGGTCGTCCGCGTACTTCTGTACATTGCAGAGCTCAGAGTTGCACTGAAAGTGGGCCGTGTACAGGGTAAACAGAACAGGACAGAGGACAGTTCCCTGCGGTTCTCCCATACTGTTGGTCACAGTGTCAAACCTGCAGTTCCCCAGTCGTACGTAATGAGGTCTACCTGACAGGTAGTCTGTGAGCGTGTCAGTTGCAGCTGAGGCTGCATGGTGGTAAAGGAGAAGTCCAAAAAGGTAACCACTCCCTCTGCCTCTGATGATGGGGTCTGCAACATCCATTTTTCCCCAGTGTGGAAAATTACAGAGCATCCGCCATTCCATGGTCTTCATCACATGCGACATCAGGGCTACCGGCCTGAAGTCATTCACTGGTTTTGCATGCCGTAAAAGGGCCATTGTGTTTATTATGTGTATTATAGTGGTTTGCGTATTGATCAAGTATGTTTTTGGCTAAAACAACTGTAATGGTACAGTACAATACCCAAATACTGAGTTTAGTTTTTACCCACGGTGCCACTGTCCTCCATTTCAACTACTGTATTAAAGAGGAAAACTCTACGGGATTCAGCCGTTTGTGGCGAAAATGATGCAATGCGTACAGGCAAAGATTATTTCACATCAAATACAGATTTAATGTTTGACACAACAAAGTGGGCCTCTGGCTTCCACAAACCTCCTTTTCCTAACACTTACCATCCGGAAGGACACAGCATATCAGCCAATCCGTCCATCACATTATTGCAGATATCATGCATTCCATTCATAGTGTCACTCGGTCTCTGAAGCTCCGCAGGCTGTAATCTCTGCAGATTAGCCATTTTCGTGTGAACAAACGAGGCTCACGTGAGGACAAACTCTTGTTCATATCTGCATGCGTTTACCTCAAAGAGACCCATGGTGGCAGACTCTGAGAGTTTGCAGTCCTTTTACCCATTTGAACCTCCATTCACCCGTACTTCTCCTGTTCGGCGTCGCAGGAAGCTGAAGCCTATCCCACAGCCAGGCCGTACCCCGGTAAAAGAAAAAACACAGTCATGGTTTACCAGCCTTCTATGCAACAGCCCAGACAGCTGACCCTCCCGAAACACAGCGTAGTGTAAGTGGGTCTCGAAAAGGTGACCCTGCTCTGGGGTAAGGCTGACCCTCATTCAAGCCATTCTCCAACTGACAGTGAAATGTTGAACATGTTGCGTTGGCCACACTCATGCAAAAGAAACGTGGTTCTGAAACGTGGTGAAGTGGGATTCAATGTTAATAAATACTGTAATAAATAGATAAATAGATCTGGGGTGCTTTTTCATTCAGTGGAACACTGGAGCTTCAGGTTACGTGCAGATGTTGCAGCGGGCATCCCTCATGACTGAGGACCCTCGTATGTGTGGTACCAGCTGGTTTTTTCAACAGCACAACGCTGCAGTTCACAATGCTTGCTTGACAAAGGACTTCTTCAGAGAGAAGAACATCACCCCAGTTGGACCATCCTGCATGTTCCCTGATTTACATCCCATAGAGAACATTTGGGGATGGATGGCAAGGGAAGTTTATAAAAACGGCCATCAGTTCCACACAGTGGACGCCCCAATGGTCCCACTAGCTTCCTGGAAACACTNTGAGGGAGTCCAGCTTGGTGACCTTAGGATCTCGTCTCTGCTATTTGCAGACGATGTGGTCCTTATGGCCTCATCAGGCTGTGACCTTCAGCGTTTACTGGAGCGGTTTGCAGCTGAGTGTGAAGCTTCTGGGATGAGACTCAGCACCTCCAAATCCGAGGCCATGGTTCTCAGTCGGAAACGGGTGGACTGTACCCTCCGGGTTGGGAGTGAGGTCTTGCCTCAGGTGGAGGAGTTCAAGTATCTCGGGTTCTTGTTCACGAGTGAGGGAAGGTTGGAGCGTGAGATCGACAGACGGATCGGTGCAGCATCTGCAGTAATGCGGTCGCTGTACCGGACCGTCGTGGTGAAGAGAGAGCTGAGCCGGAAGGCAAAGCTCTCTGTTTACCGATCGATCTACGTTCCCACCCTCACCTATGGTCATGAGTTATGGGTCATGACCGAAAGAATGAGATCGCGGATACAAGCGGCGGAAATGAGTTTCCTTCGTAGGGTGGCTGGACTCACCCTAAGAGATAGGGTGAGGAGCTCGGCCATCCGGGAGGAGCTCAGAGTAGAGCCGCTGCTCCTTCACATCGAGAGGAGCCAGTTGAGGTGGCTCGGGCATCTAGTCCGGATGCCTCCCGGGCGCCTCCCTGGTGAGGTGTTTCGGGCATGCCCAGTCGGCAGAAGGCCCCCGGGAAGACCTAGGACACGCTGGAGGGACTATGTCTCACAGCTGGTCTGGGAACGCCTTGGTGTCCTCCCGATGGAGCTGGAAGAGGTCGCCGGGGACCGGGAAGTCTGGACTTCCCTACTGAAGCTGCTGCCCCCGCGACCCGGACCCGGATAAGCGGTGGAAAATGGATGGATGGATGGATGGACTTTTTGAAAGTGCTTTTTGTCACACTCCCCCTTCTTGCTTTTGCAATTTGTAGCTCCACCTAAAACCTCATTAAGATCCAAATGTGCAAAACGTCAACTCTAGCAATTTTTCAACTGGCCTTAAGTCTTTGACCGGGAGTGTATATGGTGGATCCCCACGGCTCCTCCACATGTCTGTACTGCAGACATCAGCTCCATTGAAACCAAACCACTTAACCACATCACCTCCCCGTTTAGCAACATTTTCCTTGTCTATTGTCTCCGCTTCTCCTCCACCTTCAGCCATGTCGATACGGTGCGCTGCTGCACGCCGGTGCAGGGAAAACACGTCAGCGACTCTGCTTTTTCCATTTTAAATATAATAAATAAATAAGGGGGCAATTAGAAGTATTGCACAAGCGGGGCAAGTAATTATTGTTAAGATTATCACTGCCAGAAGCAACAACAACAGAGGAAGAGCGGATGGCTGATTGTAGTTGATTACTGTTCTGCCCTTTGTACCCTTTGTTTTTCAGTTCATGAGCGCTCACCGTGAATCCTGGTCCATAAAAAAAAAAAAAAAAAAAACTAGAGCAACAACAGACATATTAGTAATTAGTAATAAAAAAATAACAATATAAATACGACAAAAAAAAAATTGAACGCGATAAAATGCGTTCCCGGACTTTTGGAGGGAAGGTCAGGTTAGGTCTCATACTTAGTCACAGGCTCATATTACAAGCAGGCATGAATATGGACACGCCCTACCCTACTTTTCCAGCAGGAACTGTTAAGCTGCCTGGGTCTCCCTGAATCCAGAGTTGGTAAGTAAAGCTTGTATTTCGTCGATGGACTCCCAATCAAAAACCGGGAAGGCTTACCTTCAACCTCGCAAAGCCGGCAAAGTAAGTACAGAGTTGTTTCCAAACTATTGTTGGGCCTTATCGAGTATGAAGTGTAAATTGTCCTGAAATATGCTGTGGTATGTTTGTCTATTTAAATTCAGCGTCTACACACAGCAACAGCAGCGGTGCCTCACAGTTGGAAATATGAAAAATTCCATGTACTCCCGGTGCGTTAATGGTGTTCCTTTTTTTTTTTAAAGGCACCTCTGTGTTGTGCAAGCAGAAACCCAAATGAGCAAGTTGACACACGGACGGTATCCATGCCACACATTCCTGCAGAGCGCGTTTGTAGACACTCGGCCAATGTTTGGTTGGATACTACTCGCAACCCTGAGAACTCTGCAATGCAAGAGATGCAGAAGATGCAAAGCAATTTTTTGCACAAGCTTGTACTGCCTTTCCCAAGTGTGTCGGTCACATCGGTTATGAGTTTTTTTTTTTTTTTTCCAGTCCAACCCAGTCAGTCACATTTATCCCAAAAAGGTTTTTTTTCGCACACCATGTGATTCGTGCTCGTGCTGTTTATTCTGCTGATGACTTTGTGAGCCACCCTTAAGTGTCACAATCAGTTTGTCCTATGCCTTGTTCATATTGTCTTTTCTGCTTCCCTTACAGAAATGGAAGCCCGTGTGGTTGTCACTGGTTGCACCCAGCGGCAATGGGGTGGGCCGGCTGGAGATTCAGAATATTGGAGGTAGGGGTGTACACTGATCTGACATAGTACATCTTTGTAAGCCAGATTTTTAAACTTAAATGACAGTTTTTATTCAGCTAACTAAAGTGTAAGAGGACTTTACACGTGTGGGAAAACTGGTTTCTTCAATTCAAATACTGTGTCCACCACATTCCCCCGTCACAGCCCCAGAAGTCCAAAGCGTGTGTTCATGTTTGTCACACTTAAATGTTTCATATCATCAAACAAATTTAAATATTGGTTATTATTTGCCAATGACAACACACAAAATACAGTCTTTAAATGAAACCTTTTATTTTGAAAGGATAAAAAAAAATCCAAAGCTACATGGCCCTGTGTGAAAAGGTGATTTTAGCCTAAACCTAATAAGTGGTTAAGACACCCTTAGCAGCAACAACTGCAATCAAGCGTTCAAGGAATTTTGGCCCACTCATCTTTGCAGAATTGTTGTCATTCAGTCACACTTTCCCAGCATGAAGCGCCTTTTTATAGTATAGAATTCAGGTCAGGACTTTGACTAGGCCACTCCAAAGTCTGCATTTTGTTTTTCTGAAGCCATTCAGAGGTGGACTTGCTGGTGTGTTTTGGATCATTGTCCTGCTGCTGACTGCTGGTGACTTGAAGTCATCAGCAGATAACTGGGCATTTTCCGT
This sequence comes from Oostethus manadensis, assembly GCA_024372805.1. Classification (NCBI taxonomy): domain Eukaryota; kingdom Metazoa; phylum Chordata; class Actinopteri; order Syngnathiformes; family Syngnathidae; genus Oostethus; species Oostethus manadensis. Next base: position 4,374,368 of record QODF01000031.1, on the reverse strand, counting down.
CAGGATTCTTTGGTAGACAGCAGAATTGATGGTTCCATTTATCACAGCAAGTCTTCCAGGTCCTTAAGCAGCAAAACAGCCCCAGACCATCACACTACCACCCCCATATTTTACTGCTGGTATGATGTTCTTTTTCTGAACATAAAGTTCCAACATTTGTCTGGTCAGATCACAGAGTAATTCCCCAAATGTCTTGGGGATCATCAAGATGTTTATGGCAAAATTGAAACAAGCCCTTAATGTTCTTTTTGTTCAGCAGTGGTTTTAGTCTTGGAACTCTGCCATAAAGGCCGTTTTTGCTCAGTGTCTTTCTTTTGGTGGAGTCATGAACACGGACCTTAACTAAGGCAAGTGAGGCCTGCAGTACTTTGGATGTTGTTGTGGTGTCTTTTGTAACCTTTCCAAATTGTTGCTGTGCTCTTGGGGTAAATTTCTTGTGTTTTCACGGTGGTTTGCTGAAGTCCCAAAGCTTTAGAAATGGCTTCATAACCTTTTCCACACTGATAGATCTCAATGAATCATCTCTGTTTCACACCGCTGCATGGTATTCTGAACTTCTATAATTTGTCTTGCAGGGTGCACCGTGGGAGGTGAACACGGCACAGGGTTGAGAAGACACCACCAGTTTCACGAAAGACAAGTCAAAGTGGTCCGACTCACTGAATTAATAAGTGCCCTGAGACTTCCGCCAAATGCTGAGGCCTGTCCCATGGTACCTTCATATATTATTCATATTTTTTCACTACTGTTTATGAGCATCAGTTGATTAAGGGTGGCATCTGACTGTAGGAGAATATGTCAGCTTTTTGTGTGGAGACACAGGAAAGAACAATGGTGTTTGCAACACACAAAGATGACTGTGTGGAGTGGGTGGAAAAACTTTGTCTAAACACCTTTCAGGTAGGACCAGAAATTATATTATATTTGTTTGCTCTCTATGCTCTGTGCTTCGCCATCCAACCAAAACAATATTATCTCAAATATGATCAACCTTTTAATAACACCCCATCACGCACTCAACACTGCTTATGTTGTGGTATGGTATGGTAGATGGTTTTAATACTAAGTTTGCGTCAACCTTCCTCTGGCAATCACTACCGTGTTCTGGCCCGTTTTTGGTTTTGAAGAAAGTAATTCCGGCTAGTTGGTAAGGTTAAAAAAGGAAAACGTTTTGCTTAACAAGAAATATGCATTCAAAGTGAAAGTGAAGGTAATCATGTCTGACACAGAAAAAAGTGATCAGAACTTCAAACATTAATGTTAGTCAAAGACAACACAACTAAACCCAAAATGCAGTTTTTAAATGAATGATTTTTATTATTTAAGGAGAAAAAAATCCAAAGGTATTTTTAATATTTTGGCCCACTCATCTTTGCAGAATTGTTGTCATTCGGTCACACTGGAGGCATTTTCCAGTATGAAGCCTTTTTAAGGTCATGCCACAGCAACTCAGTAGGATTCAGGTCAGGACTTTGACTAGGCCACTCCAAAGTCTTCATTTTGTTTTTATCCGTCCATTCAGAGGTGGACTTGCTGGTGGGTTTTGGATCATTGTCCTGCTGCAGAACCTAAGTTGGTTTCAGCTTGAGGTCACCAACAGATGGCCAAACAATCTCCTTCTGGATGTTTTGGTAAACAGTGGAATTCTTCCATTTATCACAGCACGTCTTTTAGGTCAGCCTGGACTACCAGCGTCGCAGTGCCATCGCACTACCACCACCATATTTTACTGTTGCTACAATGTTCTTTTTCTCAAATGCTATTGGGAATTCACTTGTGTTGTCTTTGACTATTGAATATTTACATTTGTTTGGTGATCTGAATCATTTAAATGTGACAAACATACAAAAAGAAGAAATAAGGAGGCAAATCTCGCCACTAATCTGAGCGAACACTAAGTGGGATCATGGCATCTACCAGTTTGTTTGTCAGCATGTCGCCGATAATATAATGTTGCAGAAACATTTGTTGCACACAATGACTTTGTATAATCTGCGTGATGTCTTTGTCGTAAGTGTGACATCATTATTCTTGCCAAGCAAACAATCAAATACGTAGAAATGTCATATGGGAGGCACTTGCAGTACCGATGCATCCTGAAGGGGTCAGGAATGCGCGAGATGCAAAGTGTCCTATTTGTTTCCCGGGGGAAGAATAGGCTGCACTTCATGTGCAGATAAATGGTAAGAACATAAATGTTTTCCAGATAAAAAAAAATAAGTAAACAAATACATTTAGGGAGTATCTGAAAACCTTTGACCTAAAGTGCGTTATGAAACATCATGAAAAACCTTCAAGTGAGTCAGTCCGCTTTTTCCATGTTATTTCCACCGATTTCCAAATGACATGGGACACCTACGTCAGTTCTGCTAACACACCTCTTGTTATTGCACTGCGTTTGTTTTAGAAATAAATATCGATTCAATCAGGGACTTTGAATTTTCTGAATGTTGTCTTTCTCAGAAGAGCCCAGAGACTCATCAGGGTCATATGGAGGAAAACCAAATATATGCAACAGCAGATGACGGTAGCCATTTCTCCTGGGTTCTTGCTGACATTTTCCCCCTCAGCTGATTCTCTCCTTTCTCTAATTTTCTTTCAATGCAACATTATTTCAACATACTGTACTTCCCAATAGAAAGGATTTCATAACCTAATTTTGTATGATGAAACTTTGGTACAAAGATGTTGTGCTCTGTTTCCAGCCTCACACTTCTGGGTGGTGATGCAAAGGACGGATGCAGCGATGCGTTGTGGACTGCAAGGTTCATACTGGCTGCAGGTCGGACCAGAGAACCTTGTCCTGAAAGATGCTCAGAAGATCAACATTGTTAGACAATGGCCTTATGAACTGCTGAGGCGATACGGTAACGATAAAGTAAGGGCTTTTGAAATATCAAATGTATTCGCCCCCCTTGAGATGAAAATGTTGAGGTTCTCTTTGGGTGTGACCAGGATGGACAGGATCAGGAATGAGCACATCAGAGGGACAGCACATGTTAGAGGTTTCGGAGATAAAGTCAGAGAGGCCAGACTGAGATGGTTGGGACATGTCCAGAGGAGAGATAGTGAATATGTTGGTAGAAGGATGCTGACTTTTGAAGGCCTAGAGGAAGACCAAAGAGGAGGTTTATGGATGTAGTGAAAGAGGACATGAAGGTAGTTGGCGCAAGAGAAGAGGATACAGAAGACAGAGTTAGATGGAGGCAATTGATTCGCTGTGGCTGTCAAAGTGAGTCCGACTATATCTAGCCGGAACTTCAGACTTTCTTCCCTTCCCAATCAGAAAGGTGACATTCCACATACCTACAGCTAGATTCTGCCACCAAAGATTGGCCCGCCAAGGTCCCCCGCTTTTGGCTGCCACCTGTCTCACACTGCACCTGACACCTGGAGCCTATCCCAGCTGGCTTTGGGGGAGAGGCGGGGTACACCCCGGACTGGTCGCCAGCCAATCGCAGGGCACATATAGACAAACAAACATTCCCACTCACATTAATACCGATGGACAATTTAGAGCGGCCAATGAAGCTAACATGCATGTTTTTGGAATGTGGGACTAACTTTATAAAAAAGAGTGGCCGACTCAACATTTGCCAGACAATGATGATAACGCAGAGGAGGGTGCACGAGCGCCATGATTGTAACACAATACCTCGTCTTTGATGCGCTACATCAGACTTCCTCCAAGCGGGTCAGAATCAGGGAAGTTAAACAGTAAATGAGGTCTGTTTTATGCCGGTGTAAACCGGGGTTTCGGGATGCTAACTGATGCGGGAGTTGGGTGTAAATAAAGGTCGGGAGTTATGGCTACGCAGGTTTTTTTATTTGCACAGTCCGTATCTGTTAGTAAAAGTCAAGGGACCTTCTCAACTCACACAACACACTTACGGCCTTCAAAATAAGAGCGGTTTCATCTATATCCTGTGTATTTGACAAAATAAGCGTTTCATGAAAAATAGCATAGACCAGGGGTGGGGAACCTTTTGGGCTAAGAGAGCCATGAAAGCCACATATTTTCATGTATTTTTGTGAAAGCCATATCTTTTTCATTTATCACATCTTTTAACAGTAAAGTAAAAGTGTGTCTATTTTTAAGTCTCTGAATTGGTCGGATTAAAGTGCTGAGAAGGTTTTATATTTTGAATGTTATTTCTAACACTGCGATTACTGTCATGTTTTACTTTAAAATGTCAGCAAAAGAAAAACATTATACTGCACAGCATTAAAAAAAATGATTTATGTAATTATCATCCCATATTCATTTTTCCCCCAACCTAATTTTCCAAAAAATTACAGCTTTGTTATTTTTATTGTTTTGTTTGATTCTCATCATATAGCAAAAAAAATGAACTCTATGCTACTAGAATGACATAGTTTTTACTTATAACATTAAAAGTTTATTCTTGTAAAATTGTGCCTTTTTTTCTCTAAATATTTTGACTTTATACTGATAAAATTACATTTTTTCCAATTTTTGCTGAATTTTTTTTAAATTTTTTCAACTTTTTCAACTTTTCTCATGATTATGACTTTATTCCTGTAATATTTTGACTTTATTCTCCGAATGTTATACCCTTTTCGGCAAGCTTAATTTTGTTCTGGTAACTTTTTTTGCTAGTATTTTGACTTTATTTTCCTAAAATAACGGCTGATTTTTCTATTTTTGGTGTTTCCTTAAAGTTTTTTTGTTAAACTGTGTAACCTGCCCCTGTTGCAAAGCAAGACGTTGCCTATATTTTAAGAAAAAACTAAATTAAAATAAATAAATGGTATGGTGTTAAAAAACATCTGGGAGCCGTATGTGGTCCTCAAAAGAGCCACAGCTTCCCTACCCCTGGCATAGACCAACACTGCAGAGCGTAAACATCTTTTTTGAAAGTGTACTCCTGCAAGGCCGAAGTTCAGACCATTTATAGTCAAGTTGAATGCTCTGATATTTAAGTAGTGGTTGCAAATAACCCAGTAAAAAATTCATGGTAAAGTTATTCAAAAGTTTATATTGTTAACCAATTCATGGACAAGTTGAGGCAATTCATCCAAAAAGAACTCTGGTTAGCACCACCGTTTTAACCGTGCATACTTTTATGACCCTGCGACGGACTCGAGAATCGTTAGGAACCGGAATCAAAGCAAAGCTATCGAAATCGGACTCCATCGCCCATGCAACCCTAGCCTGGGTTTATTCCTCTATAATCTATTTTTTTCTTGCAAACTTGTGTTTGTGTTTTGTAAGCTATTACAATGTCTGAAACATTATGTAATACATAAACATGTATTTTTTTTCTCACCAGATGGTTTTAAGAATAGAAGCGGGCAGACGCTGTGACAGCGGTCCCGGGACATTTGCTTTTGAAACGCAGCAAGCTGAAAAAATATTCAACCTGATTCAGAGCACAATCAAGCAAAAGACTTTAGCTGTTACATCAGGGAGCCAACCCCGGAAAGAAGACACCAACCTACAGACTAATTCCCCTCTCCCCCAAAAAACTGATGTGACCAGTAACGCTTCCGTTTTGGAAACCAGGAGGACACGGGTAAATATATCTCTGGTCCCAGAGGACACTGTGGGTTGTCAAGATGATTCTGCTTATTCATCTGAAAGTCCAGCATCACAGCCAGCTCCTATTACCCTCATGCCTCTTCCCATGGTGCCAAACCTTGACAAAGCCTCTGTAGGTCTTCACTGTCATCAATCAGAAGCTGAGTATGCCGACCCCAAAGACTGCGTCCCAACTTTACCAAAACCCCAAGCTAGCATGTCTCGGTATGTAGACCCGGCAAGTGTTCTTCACCTTTGCCCTCCAAGCTTGCAAGCTTTAAAGCCACCTTCCTTCACCCCTCATCCCAGTGTCAGTCAGCCTGACACTGTGTATTCGGAGGTGTATGATAAAGTCGACCCGGGCCAGAATGAACCGTGCGCCGGTTTGAGCCAAGGTGACGTGACGCATCTTCCAGAGGATGAACCGATTTATGCTGAACCCGTGAGCAAGGAAGATGAAATTGCTCATAAAGACGTAACCAAGCCTGACCCATTTGCCCACCTCTATGCCCAAGTGCATAAAACACCTCCATCATCTAGTCCCTCTTCAACCACTAGCACGCCCCCTTCCTCTTCTGCGTCATCCTTAGCCAGCGCCATGGTTACTACGAAAATGGCAGAAAACACTCTGGATGATGTAATCTATGAAAATCTAGGCCTCATTTAAATCCGCAGTTCCAGCAATGCTCTATCCAAGTCTCCAGGCACAGGACTGCCGACTGTACACTGAGATATTCATACTGTATGTGTTTGGTCTGCATTTTCATGTTTCAGATGTTATAACGAATGTTTGTTGAGGATGCATGCAATCCCTTTTCACACCGTGGTTTAATAAACCGTGAACTATTTTCCGGTATCGGCTTTTTCCAATTTTAGGACCCCTGTCAATTATGAGGACTTATTTTTTACCCAGTCTTGTCAAACCTCTTCTTAAATGTTTTAACACAAAATAGGATAAACAAGGACACTGGTGTAAAGAAGTTGTGTGCAAAACTACTAAAAATGTTCTCAAAATGATCAGTTTTTCCCTCACTGAAAATTGTTTCTCTGCTTGCATCAAGCCCGGTCGATGTCACGCCCCTGAGAGCCATATACCCCACCGTGATTGGTAGGTTTGTCAGCTCTGCACACAACACTGTAAAAAGTGCCGTTCATATAAAACTCAAGGGCCGCACTAACATTAAACTTTTAAATTAACTTGGGGGGCCAAAAAACATCGCAAAGTTTGAGACCCCTGTTGTAAACCAAAAATCAAACTCGGTTAATCATATCGAAAAGTGATAAGTGTGAAAACAACCAGAACCACTGACAGCTTTTAACACTAAATTACCATGCTATCGTTAGGTCTGTTTGATTTTTTTAGCACATTTTATTGTGGGTGAGGAAGGTAGTGCAGTCGCCGCACCAGCTGACCTTCAGCAAGAATCAGTTTCAGTCAATCATGGGGTACTACAAAACCACGAAAACCTAGGCAGGCGTGCTAACAAAAATACCTGCACAACAAATTACACAAATATGTAAAGTTCCATTCCATTTTCTTCCGCTTATCCGGGTCCGGGTTGCGGGGACAGCAGTCTCAGTAGGAAAGTCCAGACTTCCCGATCTCCAGCGACTTCTTCCAGCTCCATCGGGAGGACACCAAGGCGTTCCCAGGCCAGCTGTGAGAAATAGTCCCTCCAGCGTGTCCTAGGTCTTCCCGGGGGCCTTCTCCCGGCTGGGCGTGCCCAAAAAACCTCACCAGGGAGCTGCCCGGGAGGCATCTGGACTAGATGCCCGAGCCACCCCAATTGGCTCCTCTCGATGTGAAGGAGCAGCGGCTCTACTCTGAGCTCCTCCCGGATGGCCGAGCTCCTCACCCTATCTCTTAGGGTGAGTCCAGCCACCCTACGGAGGAAACTCATTTCCGCCGCTTGTATCCGCGATCTTGTTCTTTCGGTCATGACCCATAACTCATGACCATAGGTGAGGGTGGGAACGTAGATCCATCGGTAAACAGAGAGCTTTGCCTTCCGGCTCAGCTCTCTTCACCACGACGGTCCGGTACAGCGACCGCATTACTGCAGATGCTGCACCGATCCGTCTGTCGATCTCACGCTCCAACCTTCCCTCACTCGTGAACAAGAACCCGAGATACTTGAACTCCTCCACCTGAGGCAAGACCTCACTCCCTTTTTGGAGGGTACAGTCCACCCGTTTCCGACTGAGAACCATGGCCTCGGATTTGGAGGTGCTGAGTCTCATCCCAGAAGCTTCACACTCAGCTGCAAACTGCTCCAGTAAACGCTGAAGGTCACAGCCTGATGAGGCCATAAGGACCGCATCGTCTGCAAATTGCAGAGACGAGATCCTAAGGCCACCGAGCTGGACTCCCTCAACGCCTTGACTGCGCCTAGAAATTCTGTCCATGAAGATTATGAACAGTCGGTGTTGTATGTAAAGTCGCATGAAGCTAAATGGACTGGAAGTGTAGTTAATGCATTTTCAAATATCTATTGTTTTGTTTTACAGTGCCAAATAAAAAAAATAAACAATGTCATTGAAGACCATTCCGTTCTCAAATAGTGGGGTGGGTCCCCCTAGGGGGGAGGCACCAGGGAGTACTTTCAAAGTTAGTGTAAACCTGCCAATATGTCCAAAATGTTTTATACTCGACATGCCATTTGACACCTGAATACACGTCAGAGCTCTCCGTTGAGTTGCTTTTTCCTGGTTTCAGTTCCAAGTTCAGTTTGTGAGGTAAAGAAAAATAGATATTATCAGTATTTCAAATGGGGGAGGTTGCGACAACATTTCTGGCCCCTGGAGGGGTCGTGACAGAAAATAACTGAGAACCACTGCAGAAAGTCAAGCCTTCTGTTGGTCATTATGAAAAAATACCGGGTCAAAGTGAAGCTTTGGTTCCAGTTTGTACACATCTGTCCAAGTCATGGAACATGATGTACTGTTCTTTAGTCCAATCTGCCAGGCAAAAATGGTTCAAATGGTTCAAATGACACGCAAGCCAATAATAAAGGCAGTAAAAGCATCCATCTTTGGGCGCCTCTGATACATGACCAATACCCATTGTTAGAAATATTGCATTTTCCATGTAAAATGGTGAAGTGATAATTTTAGAAATGACAATGTTCCCACACTTATGTCTACTGTTTATGGGGGAATGCCAGAGCCTATCCCAGCTGACTTTGGCCGGGAGGCGGGGTACACCTTGGACTGGTCGCCACTCAATCGCAGGGCAGACAAACATTCACGCAAGATCTTATCAAGGAAGGATTTAACATCGCGATGGTAGTGTGAGTGTGCCTTCCTTGGTGAGATTTTGCCAAACAGGTGGATTGGACGAAGGGGTTTGGTTGAATACCCTCCCTGTTCACCAGACCTCACACCACTAGACTTCTTTATGGGGATACCTAAATACCCTAATTTCCCTGTTCTTGGTGGTGTTGAGGTGCATGTTTGCTGTGACTTTTAATATGACCAAGTAAAATGTAACGTGAATACTGTAAAAAATGGTGAATATCAAACCAAACACTTAAAATTAAAATTGACATGCTCCAAAATGATAATTGAATTGCTGTTTGCAAAGATACATGAAATTCGTTGTGGTCCTGTCGGTCTCCTGGGCTTTGTCCATTTGTGCCTGGGAACTAGGGGTGTCCCAATCCGATCCGGTCACCTGGGTGAAGAACATGCAACACCACTGTGCATACTCAGCTGTGGATATTGTGGATATTGGCTCCGTAGCCTCCTCACTGTGCCCGGACTGCTCTGTCATGGTGCTGGGTGCTAGCATGGGAAGTACTGCTCTAACTGCTGGTTGTTGTATTTTAAATCACATCAGAGCATGATCAATAACCATGTCAAATGATGGGTCCTACCCAACAAGTATTGCAATGGCAGCTGATTAATTCATTGTCAGGGTGGCTGTATTTCACTTGGCCGTTTCCATGTGAACAGAGCTCAGAACACTCAGTCCTTTACAGTCCAATGACACTTCCTAGTTTTCTTTTTCTATGCACTTAACTCCAAATCAGCATACTGAACACCACTGCCCTCTTTAGCCCACACACTAAACAGCAGCCTGGATCAACAATATTCCCGTCTCTTTACTTCATGCACAAATGGGTGCCTTCCCCAGCTTCGAGAAAGGCTTTGACACATTCCAGTCGACACACGAATTGTAGGCCGATACACGGAATCAGGTTAGAAAAAATGACCAATGGCCAACGCCACTTGGTACTGCAGGACCCCGTTTGTTCAAGTTGTCTGCCCGCCTTTTGGTGGAATTGCAATGCACAATCATGTGCCCCATGAGACCCAGTGCCATGCCAAGCACAACCCTGTGAGTGTGAAATGTCTCATTTGCACAGAAATAAATAGGTTGGCATTTCTGACACCATTTTACCCCCAGTTTGACTGCTGGGCCAAATTGACCCAAACCGTTATCTTGTGGGATATAAGCATGCAGAGGGTGGTTGCAAATATGTGAGACGAATCATTTTCAGGTTGTATGTATATTAGACAAAAAAAGTCAAGGCAGAAGAATTTTCATACTGAAAAAAATACTTTAAATACTTTAAACCCCCTAATAGTGAATGCTTGTTCTGAATTTATTACGCAATTAAATTGTTACGCAAGTACTAAAATACTAAAGTATTGTATATAATAATAGTCTTGATTTGTATTTTTTATTTTAAATTCCTGAAGCAACCTTTATTCCTTTATTTTTCCCTACAAATGATGCTTTAGTAAAACACGTCAATACTAACATGAAGCTTTCACAAAATACTACATAATTCAGCGTTGAAGTCTCCTGCCTTCACTCTCTTCCTTTGGGCTTATCCCTTCGGCGGTCGCCACAGCGAATCAATTGCCTCCATCTAACCCGGTCTTCTGTATCCTCTTCTCTCGCACAAACTACGTTCATGTTTTCTTTCACTACATCCATAAACCTCTTTGGTCTTCATCTTGGCAACCTGCCTGGCAGTTCAGAACTCAGCATCCTTCTCTGGACATGTCCAAACCATTAACCTGGCCTCTGACTATCTAACCTCTAACATGATGTACTAATTCCCGATCCTGTCCATCCTGGTCACACCCAAGGAGACCCTCAGCATCTTCATCTCTGCTACCTCCAGCTCTGCCTCCTGTCTTTTTATCAGCTGCACTGTTTCTAGACCAAACAACATCTCCGGTCTCACCACGGTTTTTACTGCCTTCACTGTATCTGTATGTGGAAAAACAATGCTAGAAAAAATAAAAACTCTTTCCTCTGTAGACTTACTCCTCAGAACTTTTAGACGGAGGGTGTAGCCGCTCCATTTGTATTCGCTTCAACTCGGCTTCAGCTATTCAGTCCACTGCCGTGGAGCACAATCAGTTTGGCAAGTTAACTAATACATACCTAACCTTAACTAACCTTCTGTAAGTTAACTAATACATTCATTCATTTTCTTTGCAGCTTATCCTCATTAGGGTCACGGGTATGCTGGAGCCTATCCCAGCTGGCTTTGGCCGAGAGGCTGGGCACACCCTGGATTGGTCGCCGTCAATCACAGGGCAACAACTAATACAAGGTCTAACTCACCAGGTCTCACATACTGGAGTCTACTCAAAGATGCCTTAAAATTGTTTTAGGACGAAATACTAATACTACAAATCCCTAACCAAAGAGCCAAATTATAAAGGAAGAACATTAAAATCGGCATATGAAAGAAAGGAGTTCAAATGCTTGTTAGGTTTCGAAATTTGACCATTATCTTCAAAGAAAATGTGCCCTTTAAAATCACACATCTTTATTAAAGATTCCTGCAAACCTTACCTGCCTGGCGTCCAGCTCTCTGCATCCTCGGGGTCGTTCCAACATGCCGCGACAGCGCTACCGTAACACTAATGCCAGTTTATGTCCCAATGAAAACATTTTAAAATGTTGAACTTTTGAAAACTTCAGAAGTATTGACACACTGAATGACAATCCACAGTCTTTTATTTTAATAATCAAAATGTATATACATCCATGACTGACAAACATCAAGAGGAAAAAAGCAAGGAATTTTAACTCAACATTAACTGCAACAAATGTCACTGTTATCTGTGGATAAATCTATGGGTGATTAGCAACATTCCCATTCTTTTCAAATGTAAAGTTTCCTTTTCAACAAGCCAAAAAGGCTACAGTGGTACCTTGGTTTACGTCATTAATCTGTTCCAGAAGGTCTGACTCAAACCAAAACGGACTTTAACCAAAGCAAAATTCCCCACTGAAAACAATGTAAATCCAATTAATGCATTCCATCCAAAAACAGTAAAATAATTATAATTCTACATGGAGAAAATTATGCAAAAATAATTACAAAAAACAAAACCATCAATTAACAAAATAACTCACAATAAACCCTTGCACCCTTGTCTCGGTACGGATCATCGTCTCTTTTGCGCGTCGGTACGGATCATCGTCTCTTTTGCGCGGACCGTGTATTTTGTTACTTCGCGTAATTCCCTCTGGCACAGTAACTGGGATATAAAGAAACGCTGCTGCCATAAAATGCCGCGCGCAAGTATTGACGGTGGCCTAAAACAAACCAGATGGCGTTTTTTATATGTTTTTTTTTTTTCTTTTTTTTTATTAAATTTTTTGGTTTTTTATCTAAAAAAATTTTTTTTTCTTTGTTGTTTTTTATCTATGTTAAATTTTATTTTTTCCTTTTTTTCTTGTTTTAAAATTTATGAATGAACTGCTACATCTCACACACCCAGTCGTTCAATTCGCCACATAAAACGCCGTGCCATTTAGCTTCGTGAACTGACAAACACAGTTCTCCCCTGGGAGGACTGTTAGTCCAAAACCTGCATTGAAAAAAAACACTTTTAACTCCTAGTGTTGGCTGATTCATGGCCAAATACAAAAGTGATTTGTCGCTTACTCCTTCTGAGAGGTTCCATCCACCCACGTCCACCAGCCTGCCTTTTCTTTAGCCAGTCCGATCCAGAACGTATTGTTTTTTGGAAACAAGCCAGTAATAAACTTCTAGTAAGAAAAAAAACAGTACGTCAACATCAAATCAGTTCTTTATGGTAGCTTGGTCAAATCATCTGAGCTATCCCACCTGAATGGATCATAATGCATCGTGAAATATTGTGTACATCCAATGCCTTGTCTCCTTCATTTTGTCTTTCTTTACTTAGCTTTGACCTTCCGATGTTGTCTTTGAGCTGCCTGTTCCACGTATGCCAGTGATTTTTGCTCATTTCTGTGTTTTGTTCTTCAATTTTGATCTGGTCTTATGTGGTGATGTGACTATGTGACTGGTGGTGGTGGTGGACAATGCCGTGGCCATTGCAGTGGTTAACCAGTGGCCATGGTGAAGCGGCCCTTGGCGGTGGCCAATGCCGTGGCCATTGCGATTTTATTAATAGGGTCTCTTCTGCTGGCATAGTATCCTCGTTGCTGGATGGTCCTTGAACACACCATGTGTGAACGCGCAGGTTTTTGCTTTTTATTGTTTTATGTACAGTGTTGCCTCATTTATCGCAACAGAAATTAGAGGCTAACGGCTTTCAAGCCAGTGGGAGCGTCAGACCCGTTAGCCACAAATGGTTAATAGGAACAGTAGTGAACCTTCAAGTGGTCGGCCAAGCAAAATTGGCAACGACTCATCCAAGAAGTTACCAAAAACCCCACAACAACCACCAAAGAACTGCAGACCTCACTTGCCCCAGTTTAGGGTCAGTGGTCATGACTCCACCAAAGAAATATATTGGGAGGACAAAAATTAATTCATTCATTTTCTATACCGCTTATCCTCATTAGGGTCGTGGGTATGCTGGAGCCTATCCCAGCTGACTTTGGGCGGAAGGCCGGGTACACCCTGGACTGGTCGCCAGTCAATCGCAGGGCACATATAGACAAACAACAATTAATACTCACATTAACACTCAAATGGACAATTTAGAGTGGCCAATTAACCTAACGTGTTTTTGGAATGTGGGAGGAATCCGGAGTACCCGCAGAAAACCCCGGGGATAACATGCAAACTCCACACAGAGATGCCCAACGGAGATTCGAACCCTGAACCTCCTGACTGAGACCAATGTGCTACCCATTCATCCACCGTGCGGCCCCGAGACGAAAACTGCCTAGACAAAAAAAAGATTATTGCTTTTCTCAATTTTGCCAAAAAACATATTGATGATGCCCAAGACCTTTGGAAGGATACTATGGATGAGACCATAGTTGAAAATTGCACCAATAAGTTGAACCGTGAATTCTGCAGTCTACCAAAAAATCCTGTCTGGCCATTTGTTGGCAACCTCAAGCTGAAACCAACTTGGGTTCTTCAGCAGGACAATGATCCAAAACACCTCACCGAGTCCACGAAGAAAGCCAAAATGACTTTGGAGTGGTCTAGTGGAAGTCCTGACTTGAGCCCTATTGAGATGTCTTGGCATTGACTAATATTACAATTTGTTTGATGATCTGAAACATTTTGGAATGACAAAAAAAAGTAAGAAATCGGGTAGGGTGCAAACACTTTTTCCCACCACGGTATATGGGCTTTGTAAATTAAGATGAAGTGCATGTATCGCTATCAGAGCCACTGCTGAGCCTCTGTAGTGAACAAACAAAGTCCTTTAGGCTGCAAATGACCAACTCACCATTTCCTCTTGGCTGTTTAAGATGATCAGGTCAGCTCCTTTTTCTTGACAGTCTCTTCTACTCATTAACCACGTCTTCCAGGTGTGGCGAGAAAAATAGTAGCAGCTTGTCTTAAACGTTGTCCAGCCACTAGGACAGATCTTTGCTGTAATGGATAATATTTGCAGTTGTTACATCGTCATATTGATGAGAGATTATCTTACAATACATTGATCTCCCATTCTGTGTGGAAGTGGTATGTTTTTGGTTCCTTTGTCATTCTTCCCCACTCAGTTTCAAACCCATTCATAAGGGAAAACTGGACTTTTTTTAAAAAATGTTGTCCATCATCCAGCATTATATAAGACATGAACACACTTTTTCTTACATGAGTGGCGACCGTACATGTTTTCCTGTCTTACCTTTAGTTGTGTTCAGCATGTCGCCGTAAGACCACAGATGTTTCACTTCAGTACTCAGGTTCCTCATGATCATTCCTTGCAACTCTACCTGCGCAGTTACATTTTCTTTCTTCTTTTCACATTCTTGTTTCTCTTCAACAGCGGAATTGATGGAGGCCAGTAATTCATCTGTAACTTTGCTTAGTGTGGAGTACGTGGCCTGCAAATTTGCTCTCTCCAGCTTCAGAATTTGAATGTGGTTACTTACACCCCAGTCTGCCACAGAAGAAAGGAAATACATTAACAGTCGATTGCATAACTTTGGCCAACTTTTTACAAAGTTAGCAAAAAGTACTCACAATGACCGATGAGCCCCATCACCAGGACAATACACAGCAAACCAAGGCAGAATGTAGCAACCCAGAAAGGTCGGTTTTTCAACGCAGAAACTGAATAAAAAATATGAGCCTTGATTTAATATTGCACATTTTAGTTAGAAAACAATAACGACACAGACACCAGTTGACCTAAGTAGTCAACGCCCCATTGGGTTTTTTGGAGCCTGTCTACACAGGAGCCTTTCATTCTCCCAACAAGGGTGTTCTGGGTGCCCTGAAGGGGTATTTTTTTCAATACCAGAGTGAGAAACGTGACAATGTTTTTTTTTCCCTTGTCGACTGGAAAGGACACAACATGGCAAGAGCTCTGTTGACGATACAAGAAACTGGAACTATTCCAGTGCTTTCCTGACCACACTCCACAAACAGATCCAAAGGTCAAAACTGCTTGCTACCTCCCTCAACTTTTAACTCAGATAGGAGAAAGGCGGAGATTCCTTGAAAAAAATCAGGTGATAGCTTTTAAGAAGTCAAGCTAACTGGATAACTCCTGAAGTTCAAAGGGGTTGTCTAGCATCAATGCCCAACGCAAACCCTGGAAGTACAGATTACAAAACAAAACTAGGGTCAGTCTGGTCGTCGGCCAGGAAGGATCGACAACGCCTCAAATGAAAAAAAAAGTTTTAGAATTTGAAATAATTCTCAAGCGCAAAAATGTGATTATTGCACGATATCAGTGGATATTGGGTGTGACCACGATAGACAGGATCAGGAATGAGCACATCAGAGGGACAGCACATGTTAGAGGTTTTGGAGATAAAGTCAGAGAGGCCAGACTGAGATGGTTGGGACATGTCCAGAGGAGAGATAGTGAATATTTTGGTAGAAGGATGCTGAGGTTTGACTTGCCAGGCAGGAGGCCTAGAGGAAGACCAAAGAGGTGGTTTATGGATGTAGTGAAAGAGGACATGAAGGTAGTTTGCGCAAGAGAAGAGGATACAGAAGACAGAGTTAGATGGAGGCAATTGATTTGCTGTGGCGACCCCTAACAGGATAAGCCGAAAGGAAAAGATCAGTGGATATTGGGATGATATCAGGATGATATTAAGGCACTATTGGAGGATAATGCCGCCTTGCACACCACTCTTGGAAGAGAACGAAGCAAATTAAAATATCACAGAGCCAATGAAAAGCATGATGGATCAGATGGCACAAATGTACAAAACGATGCTCACGGGGATCCAGGTCAAAAGACGGGGGACAACCACATGAAATGGATGTTCATGCAACAAAGCAACAAAGTGCCAACTTATTGCAACCAACGGAGGTGGATGTACATACCAACACTTGCATCCCACGTTATGGCAGAACCACCGGGAAATCCCACATACACACTCCTCATTATGCCAATTTAGTTTTCTTCTAGCCACATATTTATCAAGAATTTGGTTGTAATGTAATTTACCACTTTGGCGTCTTGTTACCTGAATGCCCACGCTCGGGGACATCCATCCAAAGACGGTTCCCGTCGCCACCGTTCCCGTCTTCTGTGTCCATTGTTGTCACTGCAGGGGTTTGGTACTTAACGGACATGACTGTTTTGAAAGTAAATAGTGTGTGCTGTGGCAGTATTGGCATTGCTATTTGATGTTAGGCAATTACAGCAATAAAGAAAACTTACCACTATTTGAGGAGACCTTTCTCAACAGTTGGTCAACCGGTGAACTGTTCCTGGTTATGAATTTGAGTCGGTCGCACGGATCTGTTCTGCGCTTGTGATCCTGATCTTCCAAGAACAAATTGATGCAAAATGCATGTCAGGATCCGCCTCCAGATCCTCCTTCCCTTCCAAGTCCTTTATCCCCCTCCTCCTATTGAGTACCTTTTATCCCTTTTAGTCAGTACCCTTTTGTATAACAATCTTGATGGCTTTGACCTGGAATTATTATTGCATCATCCTTAAAGGCCCACCAAGACAACCTTTGAGGACACCCCCATTCCCTATTCATGAACTCCAAGCATCAATGAACTCTCATCTTAACTCACACTAAGGTGCCAGCATTTTGGAGTTCACCCCATGACACCAAACCAATTCCCTGACAGAACAAACTGTTCAAACAACATGAATTCCGCAGATGCCTGGGAAGTGTTGGCCTCTCACGAATGACTCCCAGGATATCATTCAGATATTCTTCAAAGTCTAACCCAATCCAACAAAGGCATGCTCTCTCACTTGAGGAAATTAACTTGCAAGGACCCCATGGTGTTGCAGACTATTCTATAGACACCTGAACATTAGCAGCAGAGTTGGAATGGAATGAGGAAGCCCACGTTCATCACATTCATCAATGAGCTAACAAAGACCCTTAAGGATGAGTTAGCAGACAGAGATGAACCCGACAGCCTCAAAACTCTTGTCCCTATGACCATTCGCATAGACAACTGACTCTGGAAACGATGAAGCTGAGCGTCACAACCTCCAGTTCGCCTCAGTTCTGAATCACTGTTCATGGCCGCTCACAAGAACCACCACAACCCCATCCTTAGTTCAAGTTTGCCTGCACAAGAGGAGCCAATGTAGTGCTTTCTAGAGTTTTCCAAATTTTATCACAGGTTTATTCAAAATTTCAGCTGAATTACCATTGATTACGAATAGTTTCAGTTGGAGCCGCTATGCCGAAGAAGCATTCCAGGAACTTATGCGATTGTTTACCACCATCCCAATCCTGATCCAACCGGACTCTTCCAGGCAGTACACTGTCGAGGTGGATGCCTCAGACACAGCGTTTGGAGCAGTGTGGTCCCAAAGGCATGAAGATCAAAAGCTGCACCCATGTACCTTTTTATTAAAGGTGCCTTTCAACAGCAGAGAGGAATTATGATGTGGGTGACAAAAGAGCTGCAGGCAGTCAAACTGGCCCTGGAGTAGTGGCGCCATCAATCGGAAGGGACTGACCACCCAAGTCTGGTCTGGACAGACCACAAGAATCTCTCATACATCCTGTCAGCTAAAAGACTAACGTCAGGTTAGATACATGCCTTTTTTTCCTCGATTCCAGTTCCAGCTTACGTACAGACCAGGCTCTAGAAATACCGAGCCGGATGCCCTCTCTCATCACTTCAGCGATACTACACATCCTACCACCTTTACAAAGCCATCGAGATTGAATCGCTACTGAAGCGTGCCCAAATTGATGAGCCCGACACTAGAACAGGACCTGCAAACCGACTATTTGTACCAAATGCTATTCGAACTGGGCCCGTGAGTCCCGCATGGCCTGCCATCCAAGAATAAAAGAAAAAGACGTTTTTGGTGGCCCACATTTGACAAATATGTCAAGACTTTGTGTTACCCTGCAGAAAGTGTGCCCGAAACCAGTCTATCCACCAAACCCTCTTGGGATTACTGCAACCACTACACCTTCCAAGACGACCCTGGTGGAACATTGCAGTAGATTTTGTTCTTGGCCTTCAGTCCAACACTGTCATCAAGATTGTTGTAGGTCGGTTTTCCAAATGCACACACTTCCTCTCCCTGGAGAAGGTCTTCTCAGCCTTGGAGACAGCAATTGCTTGTAGAACAAGTTTTTAGACTGGAATACCGACAGACATACTGTAGTTTTAGATTGAGGATATCATCTCTCTTTATCTTGTGTGTATAGTTTTGTAAGGACCTGGGTAACGTGGGTCCCCCGTCACATGAGCTCACCACTTGTGGGAGGAGCAAAAGGGTCGGGGTGCAGAATGAGCTGGGTGAGGGACAAAGGCAGGAGCCATGGCGGTTCGATGCTCGGCTACAGAAGTTATCTTGGTACGTGGAATGTCTCCTTTCTGGTGGGGAAGGAGCCTAAGCAGGTCTGTGAGGTGGACAAGTTCTGACTAGATATAGTTGGACTCACCTTGATGCACAGCAAGGGCTCTTAAACCAGTCCCCTTGAGATGGTCTGGACTTCATTCCACTCCAGCAATGACAGCAGTGAGAGCAATTGGCAGGTGTGTAAATTCTTGTTGTCCACCATGCCTGTACGTTGGACTTTAACCTGTTGAACAAGTGGATAGTTTCCCACTGCCTTAGGATGGGGTGGTGGGTTCTGACTGTTTCCGCTTATGCGCCAAACAGCAGTTCAGAGTACACGCCCTATTTGGAGTCCTGCAGGGGTGTTAAACTTGTGCAACAGAGAGCCGAGACACTGCAGGTTTTCTTTTCAGCCGGTCACTACAGCAGGTGTTTTTAATGATCAACACCTCCTTCGGTTTCAGGGAAGGCGCTCATCAATCAGATCACCTGCTGGATGTTTGGGGCCTGTTTGGGGCCTGGTGGTGAGTTGGTTCCGGTGGTGGGGGAGGATGCCAGTCAGACAGAGGGAGTTCTGAGGGAGGCAACAAACGTTCCCCTCCGTGAATCACCACCTTACCGCGGTGGAGGGGTTTGAGTGCCCGAGTGATCCTAGGAGCTATGTTGTCGGGGGCTTTATGCCCCTGGTAGGGTCTCCCAAGGCAAACAGGTTCTAGGTGACGAGCCAGACTAAGAGTGATTCAGAAGACCCATATGAAGAGAAACATTAGGAGTGACCGCACCTCGCCCGGACGTGGGATACCGGGGCCTCACCCTGGAGCCAGGCCTGGGGGAGGGGCTCGCAGGCGAGCGCCTGGTGGTCAGGTCTTCACCCGTGGGACCTGGCCGGGCCTAGCCCGAAGAAGCCGCACGGGAACTCCCCCCCGCAGACCCACCACCTGCAGGGGCAAGCATAAGGGTCCGGTGCTGTGTGATTTGGGCAGTGGTCGAGGGCGGGTGTCCGGGCGACCTGGGCTTCGGCGACCAAATCTGGTTCTTGGGACATGGAATGTCACTTCTCTGGTGGGGAAGGAGCCCGAGCTTGTGGAAGAGGCGGAGAGATTCCGACTAGATATAGTCGGACTCACCTCAACCCACAGTTTAGGCTCTGGAACCAAACTCCTTGAGAGGGGCTGGACCTTGTTCTTCTCTGGAGTTGCCGCTGGGGAGAGGCGGCGAGCTGGTGTGGGCTTATTGTTAGCCCCCCGGCTTGGTGCCTCTGTGTTGGAGTCATCCCCAGTAAACGAGAGGGTTACTTCCCTACGCCTTAGGGCTGGGGAAAGGGTCCTGACTGTGGTTTGTGCCTATGCGCCGAACGGCAGTTCAGAGTACCCAGCCTTCTTGGAGTCTATCAGAGGGGTTCTGGAGAGCACCCCAGCTGGTGACTCCATAGTTCTACTGGGAGACTTCAACGCCCATGTGGGCAATGACAGTGTGACTTGGAGGGGCGTGGTTGGGAGGAACGGCCTCCCTGACCTGAACCCGTGCGGTGTGTTGTTGCTGGACTTCTGTGCGAACTACAGTTTGTCCATAACGAACACCATGTTCGAACATAAGGATGCCCATAAGTGCACTTGGCACCAGGACACCCTAGGTCGCAGGTCTATGATCGACTTTGTGGTCGTATCATCAGACCTGCGTCCGTATGTTCTGGACACGCGGGTGAAGAGAGGGGCTGAGCTGTCAACTGACCACCACCTGGTGATGAGTTGGATTAGATGGCGGGGAAGGATGCCGGACAGACCTGGCAGACCCAAACGCGTAGTGAGGGTGTGCTGGGAACGTCTGGCAGAATCTCCCGTTCGTCGAGTCTTCAACTCTCATCTCCGGCAGAGCTTCGCCTGCATTTCGAGGGAGGACCGGGATATTGAGTCCGAATGGGCCGTATTCCGTGCCTCTATTGCTGAGGCAGCCAGTTGTGGTTGCGGCCGCAAGGTGGTCGGTGCCAGTCGTGGTGGCAAGCCCCGAACCCGATGGTGGACACCGGGGGTTAGGGCTGCCGTCAAGCTGAAAAAGGAGTCCTATCAAGCATGGATGGCTTGCGGGACTCCCGAAGCAGCTGACAGGTACCGGCAGGCCAAGCGGCACGCGGCTTCGGCGGTGGTCGAGGCAAAAACTCGGGTGTGGGAGGAGTTCGGTGAGGCTATGGAGCACGACTTTCGGTCGGCCTCGAAGAGGTTCTGGCAAACCGTCCGACACCTCAGAAAGGGGAAGCAGCCCCCAGTTCACACTGTTTACAGTGCGGACGGGGGCTTGCTGACCACGACTGTGGATATAGTTGGTCGGTGGAAGGAATACTTCGAGGCCCTTCTCAATCCCACTGACATGCCTTCCATAGAGGAAGCAGAGTCTGAGGATACGTACGTGGACAGTTCTATCACCGTGGCTGAGGTAATTGGGGTAGTCAAATCACTCCCCAGTGGCAAGGCTCCGGGGGTAGACGAGTTCCGCTCAGAATTTCTCAAGGCTCTGGATGTTGGAGGACTGTGTTGGTTGACACGCCTCTACAACATTGCATGGAAGTCAGGAACAGTACCTCTGGACTGGCAGACCGGGGTGGTGGTCCCCATTTTTAAAAAGGGTGACCGGAGGGTGTGTTCCAACTATAGGGGGATCACACTCCTCAGCCTTCCTGGGAAAGTCTACTCCAGGGTGCTGGAGAGAAGGGTACGACCGTTAGTCGAACCTCGGTTAGAGGAGCTGCAATGTGGTTTTCGTCCCGGTCGCGGAACACTGGACCAGCTCTACACCCTTGCAAGGGTACTCGAGGGTATGTGGGAGTTTGCCCAACCAGTCTACATGTGCTTTGTGGACCTGGAAAAGGCATTCGACCGTGTCCCTCGTGGTGTCCTGTGGGGGGTGCTCCGGGAGTACGGGATTGATGGTCCGCTTCTACGTGCCATTCGGTCCTTGTACAATCGAAGCAGGAGCCTGGTTCGCATTGCCAGCAGTAAGTCGAGCTTGTTTCCGGTGAACGTTGGCCTCCGCCAAGGCTGCCCTTTGTCACCGATTCTGTTCATAATCTTCATGGACAGAATTTCTAGGCGCAGTCAAGGTGTTGAGGGAGTCCAGCTTGGTGACCTTAGGATCTCGTCTCTGCTATTTGCAGACGATGTGGTCCTTATGGCCTCATCAGGCTGTGACCTTCAGCGTTTACTGGAGCGGTTTGCAGCTGAGTGTGAAGCTTCTGGGATGAGACTCAGCACCTCCAAATCCGAGGCCATGGTTCTCAGTCGGAAACGGGTGGACTGTACCCTCCGGGTTGGGAGTGAGGTCTTGCCTCAGGTGGAGGAGTTCAAGTATCTCGGGTTCTTGTTCACGAGTGAGGGAAGGTTGGAGCGTGAGATCGACAGACGGATCGGTGCAGCATCTGCAGTAATGCGGTCGCTGTACCGGACCGTCGTGGTGAAGAGAGAGCTGAGCCGGAAGGCAAAGCTCTCTGTTTACCGATCGATCTACGTTCCCACCCTCACCTATGGTCATGAGTTATGGGTCATGACCGAAAGAATGAGATCGCGGATACAAGCGGCGGAAATGAGTTTCCTTCGTAGGGTGGCTGGACTCACCCTAAGAGATAGGGTGAGGAGCTCGGCCATCCGGGAGGAGCTCAGAGTAGAGCCGCTGCTCCTTCACATCGAGAGGAGCCAGTTGAGGTGGCTCGGGCATCTAGTCCGGATGCCTCCCGGGCGCCTCCCTGGTGAGGTGTTTCGGGCATGCCCAGTCGGCAGAAGGCCCCCGGGAAGACCTAGGACACGCTGGAGGGACTATGTCTCACAGCTGGCCTGGGAACGCCTTGGTGTCCTCCCGATGGAGCTGGAAGAGGTCGCTGGGGACCGGGAAGTCTGGACTTCCCTACTGAAGCTGCTGCCCCCGCGACCCGGACCCGGATAAGCGGTGGAAAATGGATGGCAACAAACGTTGAGTCAACGGGGGTCATGATTTTTGCCTCCATCGTCAAGGTGGCTATTCAGGGGTTCTGGAGAGGAAGATCTGCCGAACCGTCGATTGTTTTTGTCCTAGTCGTGGAACTGTGGACCAACTCTATACTCTCGGCAGGTTCCTTGAAGGTGCATGGTAACTCAGGCGGTTCGTTCCCTGTATGATCAGTGTCAGAGTTTGGGTCGCATTGCCGGAAATAAGTCGGACTATTTTCCAATGAGGGTTGTACTGCGCCAGGGCTTCTCTTTGTCACCAGTTCTGTTCATTACTGTTATGGACAGAATTTCTAGATGCAGCCAGGGCAGCGAGGGGTTTCCGGTTTGGTGGCCGCAGGATTGGGTGTCTGCTTTTTGCAGATCTGGTCCCGTTAGCTTCATCAGGCCGTGATCTTTAAATCTTACTGGATGGGTTTACAGCTGAATATAAAGCGGCTGGGATGAGAATCAGCACCTCCTTGGGGAGGTGTTCAGGGCACATCAGACCGGTAGCAGGCCTGGGGGAAGACACAGAACACAATGGAGAGACTATGTCTCTCAAATGGCCTGGGAACACCTCGGGACCCGCCAGGATGAGTTGGATGAGGTAATATGAGTTGGGGGCTCTGTGGGTTGTACTTGAAGGATTTGTGCACTGCAGAAATCTTACTTCCATTCTATTTTTAAAAAAATATTTGCTTGTTTATTATATTCACGTACATGTTGTAGCATGTACACACACACACACACACACAAATTCATGTTGTTTTTACAGTAGGCTAAACTAGTCTCACCGATACTGTAAGCCCAGTATTGGCAAAAAATTGAATATCTGTCAATATCTGTATTGCTTTTTTCCGCTGTAACAAAACCCGATGTAGCACTTTAAGCGTAAAATACGTCACGCCTGGGCATGGGGATGTTGTAACGATGACCTGAGAATGTGGAGACTTGCGGACTGAAGGTGAGCGAGATGCCAATGTAGACTGCACGGTGGACCAGCACTCAAGAACAGCGTGTGTTGGCCGGGTCATCTCCACCCAGAACCAGGATCCGGGCTGGCATATAGCTGGAGTCCTCGCTAGCCAGCAAAATGGCCAACTGCCTACACGCACCCACAGACACATAATTAGAGTTTAAGCAGGAAAAGTGGCAGCGTGGCGTACCGGATGACGATGCCTCCGTGCATGAAGATGTTAATGAAGTGCGAGCCGGTGGGGCCATTGGACTCCCAGTAAGTTTTACTGTTCTTGCCGGTTAGCTTGTTCGCTCGATGGTGATTGGATGACACCTCCACCTTCTCCCAACACTTCTCCTCCTTCAGCTCCACGCTGGAACCTGCACATGGGCCACAGATGCACGAGCAAAATCTTGAGGACGGAGCTGAGAGCGAACCACAGCAAAGCACACGTTTAGAGGAGCTCAGACGCTCACCTTGGCAAAGATTTCGGAGGAGGACGTCAAAGAAAGGAATGTTGATTGGCTGATGGCTGCGACGATGCTCCTCGATCTGACAGCACACAGGAAGTAGACTTCTCTAAGAAAAAAAAGGGGCGTGTCCCCACGGTACCTGGATGCAGCCAGCGAGGACGCTGGTGGTCATCTTCTTGTAGAGGCTGGCGTACTTCTCAGTCACCGACAAGGTCTCGCAGCTCAGCGAGCAGCGGGAGGTTGGCGCCATGTTTGTCCAGCGTCTTGAGCAACGTCTCTTTGGTTCCGAGGCGACACATGACCACCGCGTAGTCTTTGTTCAGAGATGCCGGCCGGTACAGGAAGCGGATGAATTTCTGGAGCACCTGTCCACAACAAGATGGTCAGGCGTGTTCTGCCGCACCTCTGTGCCTTCACACCGCGTGTGCCCCAATGCAGTGCACCTCGGTGGGCCTCACCTCGTTGTCGCTGAAAAAGGCTGCCATGGATGCGAGGCAGGGCTCGATGCTCTCGTGCCACGGCAGCGCGTCCTCCTCGTAGCAGTCCAAAAACTTGTTCAGTATCCTGGTGGGCGCGAGGTAATAGTGTTTTTTCTCTTAAAATTTAGAAACTTATCGTCATAAATGTATAATTTTATTACCAAAATCTTAAGTAAAAGGCATCACCTGAGACAGCTATGAAAACAGGGGACTTATTTGACAAGTGCTTGACAGTTGCTACAGTCTTCTCCATAGTTCTGGTCATTATGGCCAAATACCTAAATCTGTCTTGTTTAAAATGGGAAGCTACAGATGAGATTCGTGGTCCATGGCGACGTCAACCATATTGTATGGGGGACAGCGATACCGATGTTCCAGCAATTTGCTGTCCATGGCAGGCTTGAGTGCCAAAGCTGTTCCTTGACCAAATTTATTACAGGGTGACTTGTACCTGTCTTCTTCCAGACCTTTGCAAGCGGTGGCGCAAACAACTTGTAGTCCTGTGTAAAATTGTTTCAACTGATGATCTTGGAAGCTGCAGTTGTTCACAAATGTCTGCAAAAGCCTGTCATATATTAAAGATTCACATTTTTTCTACTACTGTTGCCTCTGCTTCTGAGATCCAAGCCAGTGTTATTGTGCCGGTCCCAAGCCCGGATAAATACAGAAGGTTGCATCTGACGTAAAACTTTGCCAAACCAGAACATGCGAATCAAGACAAATGACTTCCATACCGGATCGGACGCGGCCCGGGTTAACAACGCCCGCCACCGGTGCTGTTCACCGACAGGGTGCCGGTGGAAATTGGATTACTGTTGGCCGAAGGAGAGGAGGAAGTTGTGTCCGTAGGGGGAGAGAGAAGAGGAATGCTAAGAGTCTAGAACTAAGAGTTGGGACTTTGAATGTTGGAATTATGACAGGAAAAGGTAGAGAATTAGTTGACATGATGCAGAGGAGGAAGGTAGACATATTGTGTGTCCAGGAGACCACGTGGAACGGTAGCAAGGCTAGAAGCTTAGGAGCAGGGTTCAAGCTGTTCTATCATGGTGTAGATAGGAAGAGAAATGGAGTAGGGGTGATTTTGAAGTTTTCTAGCAACGTCCTGGAGGTAAAAAGAGTGTCAGATAGTGTGATGAGCCTGAAGCTAGAAATCAAAGGTGTGATGTTCAATGTTGTTAGGGGGTATGCTCCACAGGTAGGATGTGAGATGGAGGCGCAAGAGAAATTCTGGTCAGACCTGGATGAAGTGATGCAGAACATCCCTAGAAGTGAGAGAGTTGTCATTGGTGCGGACTTCAATGGGCATGTTGGTGCAGGAAACAGAGATGATGAGGAGGTGATGGGCAAGTTTGGTATCCAGGAGAGGAACGCTGAAGGACAGATGGTGGTCGACTTTGCAAAAGGGATGGAAATGGCTGTAGTGAATACTTTCTTCCAGAAGAGACAGGAACATAGGGTGACCTACAAGAGTGGAGGTAGGAGCACACAGGTAGACTACATCTTGTGTAGAAGGTGTAACCTGAAGGAGGTCAGTGACTGCAAAGCAGTGGTAGGTGAGAGTGTAGCCAGACAGCATAGGATGGTGGTGTGTAGGTTGACTCTAGTGGTGAGAAGGATGAAGAGGGTAAAGGCAGAGCAGAGGACAAAATGGTGGAAGCTGAAAAAGGAGGAGTGTTGCGTGACTTTTAGGAAGGAGTTGAAAAAGGCTATGGGTGGCCAGGAAGTCCTTCCAGATGACTGGACAACTACAGCTACTGTGATCAGGGAGACAGGTAGGAGAGTACTTGGTGTGTCATCTGGAAGGAAAGTAGATAAGGAGACTTGGTGGTGGAATGAGGAGGTGCAGGAGTGTATACAGAGTAAGAGGTTAGCTAAGAAGAAGTGGGACACTGAGAGGACTGAAGAGAGTAGACAGGAGTACAGAGAGATGCAGCGTAAGGTGAAAGTAAAGGTGGCAAAGGCCAAACAAGGGGCTTATGATGACTTGTATGCTAGGTTGGACAGCAAGGAGGGAGAGAAAGATCTATACAGGTTGGCAAGGCAGAGGGACAGAGATGGGAAGGACGTGCAGCAGGTTAGGGTGATGAAGGATAGGGATGGAAGGGTATTGACAGGTGCCAGTAGTGTCATGGGAAGATGGAAAGAGTACTTTGAAGAGTTGATGAATGAGGAAAATGAAAGAGAACAAAGAGTAGAAGAGGTGACTGTTGTGGACCAGGAAGTAGCAAAGATTAGTAAGGAAGAAGTGAGGAGGGCATTGAAGAGGATGAAGAATGGAAAGGCACTCGGTCCTGATGATATACCTGTGGAGGTATGGAAGTGTCTAGGAGAGGTGGCAATAGAGTTCCTGACCGGGTTGTTTAACAAGATCTTAGATAATGAGAAGATGCCTAAGGAATGGAGGAGAAGTGTGCTGGTGCCCATTTTTAAGAACAAGGGAGATGTGCAGAGTTGTGGCAACTACAGAGGAATAAAGCTGATGAGCCATACAATGAAGTTATGGGAAAGAGTAGTTGAAGCTAGACTAAGGGCAAACGTGAGCATTTGTGAGCAGCAGTACGGTTTTATGCCAAAAAAGAGTACAACAGATGCAGTATTTGCTTTGAGGATGTTGATGGAGAAGTACAGGGAAGGTCAGAGGGAGCTGCATTGTGTTTTTGTAGATCTGGAGAAAGCTTATGACAGGGTGCCCAGAGAGGAACTGTGGTATTGTATGAGGAAGTCTGGAGTGGCAGAGAAGTATGTTAGAGCGGTGCAGGACATGTACGAGGACTGTAAGACAGTAGTGAGGTGTGCTGCAGGTGTGACAGAGGAGTTCCGAGTGAAGGTGGGACTCCATCAGGGATCAGCTCTGAGCCCCTTCTTGTTTGCTATGGTGATGGACAGGCTGACGGACGAGGTTAGACAGGAATCTCCATGGACTATGATGTTTGCAGATGACATTGTGATATGTAGTGAGAGCAGGGAACAGGTGGAGGAGAAGCTTGAGGGGTGGAGGTTTGCCCTGGAAAGGAGAGGAATGAAGGTCAGCCGCAGCAAGACGGAGTACATGTGTGTAAATGAGAGGGACCCAAGTGGAAGAGTGAGGTTACAGGGAGAAGAGATAAAGAAGGTGGAGGATTTTAAGTACTTAGGGTCAACAGTCCAGAGCAATGGAGAGTGTGGAAAAGAGGTGAAAAAGCGTGTGCAGGCAGGCTGGAATGGGTGGAGAAAAGTGTCGGGTGTGATGTGTGATAGAAGAGTTTCAGCTAAAATGAAAGGAAAGGTGTACAAAACTGTGGTGAGACCAGCGATGTTGTTTGGTTTAGAGACAGTGCCGCTGAGGAAAAGACAGGAGGCAGAGCTGGAGGTAGCAGAGATGAAGATGCTGAGGTTCTCTTTGGGTGTGACCAGGATGGACAGGATCAGGAATGAGCACATCAGAGGGACAGCACATGTTAGAGGTTTTGGAGATAAAGTCAGAGAGGCCAGACTGAGATGGTTGGGACATGTCCAGAGGAGAGATAGTGAATATGTTGGTAGAAGGATGCTGAGTTTTGAAGTGCCAGGCAGGAGGCCTAGAGGAAGACCAAAGAGGAGGTTTATGGATGTAGTGAAAGAGGACATGAAGGTAGTTGGTGCAAGAGAAGAGCATACAGAAGACAGAGTTAGATGGAGACAATTGATTCGCCGTGGCGACCCCTGAAGGGATAAGCCCAAAGGAAAAGATGATGATGTACGGTTACCATATTTTGATTACCAAAAACCAGAGTGTGGGCCTCTACTCAAGAATGCCTTAAAATGTTTATTATAAAAAACTTTCCAACCCAAAGCCAAATTTTAATACATTGTCATTAAATTATTCCAAAACCAGAACAACAAAGAAACAAAAAGTTCAAATGCCTGTCAAGTTTTGGAATTTGACCAATATTTTCAAGGAAAATGTCCTGTCTAAAGAATTTGGGATTTTGAACCACAGTTCTGCATGGCATCTCCGGTTGTACAACAGAGGATTTGGCGGCAAATGAAAAAGCTTGCACCCTAAACATTGCACCCGAATGTGGTCACTTTTCATATTAAAATGACCAGGACAAAATTTCCCAAGCGTTTCTACATTAGGAATCCAATCTTGTGTATTGAATAACTAACATGCAAATGTATACATTCATGAAAAAAAACATAAGGATCGAAAGAAAAACAAGAAAATGTAAGATAACTGCACAGGGAAACAAATGTCAACGTTATCTGTGAAAGTTACGGGTGATTAGTGATTCGCAAAACAGCAAAGTGGTGCCTTGGTTTACTTCATGAATCTGTTCCTGAAGGTCAGACTCACACAAAATAAGACTAAGCAAAGCAAATCTTCCCATTGGAAATATGTAAATCAAATTAATTTCTTCCAGACATTCAAAAATGTCAAGACACACTTAACATCAATTAACTTGTAAGTGGAGAAGAGAGGCCGAAAGGCAAAGCTCTCAATGACGACGGTCTCTTAAAGCTGTAAAAATCGGAGCTCTTGCACCCTCGTCTCGGTACGGTCCATGGTCTTTCTTTTTTGCGCGGCCCAAAACTTTGGGATGTAAACTGAAGACTGCTAACCAGGGCGGATGTTAACCAAGGCACCACTGCACAGTTTCAATGTAAGCTTTTAAATTAGGCGCTTAACATAGCTATATCTCACACACCGAATATAGCACGTCGTCACATTTGGTACTGTTCCATCCGCTGCTAATTGATGAGAAAAAAATCCCACAGTTGTTGTTGTACTTGCTGGGAAGGCCATCACGCCAAAACCTGCATGGGGGGGGGAAAAACACTTTTAACACCTAATCTTGGCTGATTCGTGGCCAGTTAAGAAATGAACTCTTATGTCACATACGCTGTTGTCAGAAGGGTTCCATCCACCCACTTCCACTGGCCTGCTGCACCCTCTCTAGTCAGTCCGATCCAGACCGGAGTGTAATATTCAAACAAGCCAGTAAGAAATTCCTAACAAGAAAGAACTTTACAGTAAGAGCATGTCCCATCTGAACAGTGTGAAGGTCTCTCCTTGTTTAATTCCTTGACGACCTCCCCAGCATGTCAAGCAAAATTGCACAGCGACATGTTGGGAGAGAGTACCACCGGCTACCAAGCATGCCTTGTGGCGGGAACCTATTGGTGTAATTTTAGGCAAGGGTGTTGTGCGTAAATGTTCATTCCTATGCCCTCATGGCTACCATAGGTAGGTTACGTTATCTGTCCACACGTGGTGTTGATTGGATCGCTGTATGTACGAGCTACAGATTGCATCGGACAATTTCCCGTGTGACTCAAACGTGCCACGGTAGCACTGAAAGTCATGTTGCCCGCTACAGTTTTGATGCTAAAGGCTAAAAACAAAGTGATTTGACTGGATTAAGACACTTGGTGGGCC
This sequence comes from Oostethus manadensis, assembly GCA_024372805.1. Lineage (NCBI taxonomy): Eukaryota > Metazoa > Chordata > Actinopteri > Syngnathiformes > Syngnathidae > Oostethus > Oostethus manadensis. The sequence continues at coordinate 4,344,398 of QODF01000031.1, read as the reverse complement.
TGATGGGAATCCCATTGAGATGCCGTGACCATAAAACGGCACCTTTACGTGGCTGAATGGCAACAATTCTGCAAAGTTCCTCCACGTCCATGTAAATGATCACGGCTGCATGCTGCAAAGGACCTACTCACCAGTTCCTCTTGGCTGTTGATGATGACCAGGTCAGCTCCCATTGCTTGGCAGGCTCTTCTGCTCGTGGACCATGTCTTCCGGAGGGAAGGAAAATGAAAATAGCAGCTCGTCTTAAACCTCGTCCAGCCACTGGGACAGGCTGAAATGAATAATATTTCAAGAAATATGAGGGGTGTACTTTTGTGAGCTCTCCTATTTAAACGAAAACCACCAGCTCGGCTCTTCCCGCTCTTGTCCTGTTTTTCTAGCTGTCAGTTTCCTACATAAGTCATCCCTCGCAGTATGGCAAACATATTGAAATACAAGTGATATGTAGTATTCTGGTCCCTAATGACATTACCATACATTAGATTACATTGACCTCCCATTTTATGTGGAAGTGGTATGTTTTGGATTCCTTTTGTCGTTCGTTTTTGGAATTTTGCCCATCATCCACAATCCTTCTGAGACATGAACACACTTCTTTTCGGTGCGTTCTAAAGATAAGGGCTCTAATACTGTCAAAACTTTATTTAGCAAGTTTTCTATACTCTAGCTGTGAAAACGCATCGAATGCAACAGGAAATTCTTTTATATTTTATATAAACAAGATATGACCGCACGTGTTTTTCTGTCTCACCTTTAGTTGTGTTCAGTATGGTGATGAAATCCTTCAGTCGTTGCACTTCAGTAGTCAGGTTTCTGATAATCATTTTCCCCGCCTCGCTCTTCTCTGTCATACTTTCCAAAGTCCGTTCACAAAATTGTTTCTTTTCAACAGTGGAATTGAAGGAGGCCAGTAATTCATCTGCGGTTTTGCTTAAGGTCGTGTATGTGGCGGAGAAATTTGCTTGTTCCATTGTCAGATATTGAGTGTGTTTAGTTACTCCCCAGTCTGCCAAGGATGAAAGGGAAATTGCACCAACAGTCGATTGCACTTTGGCCAACTTTGCGTCAAGTTAAAAAAGAGGTACTCACGGTGGACTGATAGACTGATGAGGAGCATCACCAGGGAAAGACACAGCAAACCAAGGCAGAGCGTTGCAGCCCTGAAAGGACTGGTTTTTAGTGCAGAAACTAAATGAAAAATATGAACCTGGATTTGATATAGCATGTTTTAGTTAGACAACAATAATGACAAAGAAGAAATTTGCTTGTTGACTCCCTCATCTTTAACTCAACACAAACAAAGCCCGTGTTTCAGAATTTGAAATAATTCTCAAGAGCAAAAATGTGGTATTACACGCCTGGAAGAAAGAGATTAAGTGCAGAAACCGCCTTAAAAGCTTAAGGAAGTGGAAAAACCCCCTATGGAGGAGAACAGATATCAGCGTTCTACAGGATGATATCAAGGCACTCTTGGAGGATAATGTTGAGAAAAATCCTGAAGCAAAGTAAAATATCAGTGAACACAATTGAGATGCACAAAACGCTGCTCACGGGTCTCCGAATTACCCCCAGGTCTAAAGACGGGGTAGTCCAAAACAGAGGAGAACCGGAAGAAATGGATGATCCTTCACCAATTGCCACAATCAAAGGCGAAGTGTGTACTGTAGATATTACCAACACGAGCATCCCGCTATATGGCCGACAAAAGACCACAGCGGTCATCAGTCGAGTTCCCCAGTAGGGAATTCAAAAGTACACTGCTGAAAAGGGGAAAGCTGAAAGGTACAAACATCAGTGTAGGTTACATACCCATGGTGTCTTTTTATTCGTTGTTATCCATCCACATATCAAGCGTTTGATTATGCATAATGGGATTTACACACGTCAAAGCACAGCAAACCGCTTGGCTTTCGGTTACCTGAACATTCACGCTTGGTGCCATCAATTAAAAGACGCTTGTCGCCGCTACTCCCATCTTCTGTTTCCATCGTTGTCACTGAAATAGTTGGTACGTGCAGCTGTGACAGTTTTGGCATTGCAGGTGAATAGATAGAAGGAAGGAAAACTTACCTCTACCTGGGGAGACACTTTTATTTTATAAAAACAGGAAGTTTCTCAACAGCTGGTTAATCTGTGAAGAGTTCCTGGTTCTAAGTTTAAATCTGAGTTTGTCGCACCGATTTACTTTGGAGAACCAACGGATGCAAAATGCCAATGGTCATGATCCGCCTCCAAACGCTTCCCTCCCTTCTTCCCTTTCAAGTCCTTTATCCCCCTCCTCCTATTGCCTACCTTTTTTCCCTTTATGGCAGTACACTGTTCTATAACACCTTTGATGGCTTTGACGTGGAATTACAGTTGCATCATCCCTGATGGCGTCCCTTAACCCTTAGATGCATAATTGGTGTCAAAAGTGACCCCAAGAGTTATTTTATTTTGAAGTTAAAAGTAATTTTTTATTTTTTTTATTAGTATTTAGTCAGAAAACCCTTATGGACAAAAATCAAGACGAGTGATTGCACCTCGCCCGGACGTGGGACACCGGGGCCTCACCCTGGAGCCAGGCCTGGGGTAGGGGCTCGCAGGCAAGTGCCTGTTGGTCGGGCCTTCATCTGTGGGGCAGGCCCAGCCCGAAAAAGCCACACGGAACCCCCCCCCGCAGACCCACCACCTGCAGGGGCAGGCATAAGGGTTTGGTGCTATGTATTTTTGGCGGCGGTCGAAGGGCGGGTATCCGGGCAACCTGATCTTCTCCGGCCAAACCTGGTTCTTGTGACATGGAACGTTACTTCTCTGGTGGGGAAGGAGCCCGAGCTCGTGGAAGAGGTTGAGACATTCTGACCAGATATAGTCGGACTCACCCCGACCCACAGTTTGGGCTTTGGAATTTTTCACCAGTGTTCCTCATGCAGAGCATCTCCTGACTTGAAGGGAGACTTTTGTTGGAACCTTGCAACAGAACAAACCAGACATCTCTCCAGTGATGAACGCTTCCAAGTCCAGGGAGTTTCACAGCACTGAATTTGCTATGAATGGCAGCAGAGTCAGGATGGAATGAAGAAGCCCATATTCATCACATTCATCAATGGGCTGACAGAGACCCTTTAGGATGAGCCAGAGATGAACCCAACAGCCTCAAAACTCGTGTGTATGACCATTCACGTACAACTGACTCCAGGTACAATGTTGAACCTGAGCATCCCGACCTCCAGTTCCCCTCAGTTTTTAATCACAGTTCATGGCCGCTCAGAAGAACCACCAGATTTAGTTTAAGTTTCAACTTGCACCAGAGGAGCCAATGCAGTGCTTTTTGGGGTTTGCCAACTTTTATCCCAGGTTGTTCACAATTGCTGAATTCTGTCTGAATTATACTTGAGTGAGACTAGTTTCAGTTGGAACCACCATGCAGAAGAAGCTTTCTAGGTGGACGTCTCAGACATGGAGGGCCCAAAGGGCTGAAGTTCAAAAGCTGCACCCATGTGCCTTTTTATTTCAGCTGCCTTTCACCAGCAGAGAGGAATCATAATGTGGGTGACAAAGAGCTTCTTTCGGTCAAACTGGCCCTGGAGTAGTCGCCCCATCTGTTGGAAGGGACTGACCAACCACTTCTGGTCTGGACAGACCACAAGAATCTCTGATACATCCAGTCAGCTAAAAGGCTAACCTCCCGTTAGCTAGATGTGCCTTGTTTTTTCCCCTCGATTCCAGATCCAGCTTACGTACAAACCAGGTTGTAGAACTATCAAGCAAGATGCTTGCTCTCATCAGCTCAGTTAACCTCCGAGAAGATTTCAGCACACACAATCTTACCATCTTCTCGGATATTTGAAACCATCAAGTGGGAGATTGAAACGGTGCTCAAGCATGCCCAAAGTGACGATCCTGACCCTGGAACAGGACCCACAAACCAACTACTTGTTCCAAATGCTATTCCTACCCAAGTGCTGGCCCACAAGCCCCGCATGGCCTGCCACCCAAGAATAAATGAAAATGGCTGCTTTGTCAAAAGATGTTGATGATGATGACAAAGATGTCTAGACTTTTGTGTTGTGGAAAGTGTGCCAGAAACCAGTCTACCCACCAACCCCCTTTGGGATTACTGCAACCACTACCCCTTCTCAGATGACCCTGGCGGCACACTGCAGTAGATTTTGTTTCTGGAATTCCGCCCTCTAGTGGAAAAACTACCATCATGATCGCTGTAGATCGGTTATCCAGATGCCCACACTTCCTCTCTCTAGAGAAGGTCCTGTCATCCTCCAACGACTCCTTGTAGATCACGTCGTCAGACTTCTTGGAGTATCCACAGACATACTGTAGTCTTACTGTATATCGTAGATCTCATAACTTATATTTCATGTGTGGAAGGAGTTTAGTAAGGACCTGGGAGCCGATTCTAGTCTCGCATCAGGGTACCATCCCCTTTTTAATTGTTTTTTTTTTTTTTCCTATCTTTTTTTTTTTAATCTAATCTTTCTTTTTTTTTTGTTTTTTTTTTTTGTTTTTTTTTGTTTTTTATTCTATGACCAGCTCTGCACAGCTAGTTCTGGAACACTCTGTGAAAATGATGAAGCAATAGAACAATGTGTTACAATGCACGTGTGTGTAGGTGTAATACGTTGGTAATAGACTATAACTGGATTTAGTGTTACGAATAGGGGGTGGGTGTAAATAAGCTTGTCTTCGTCCCACTCCTTAAGCCAAATTGTTCTCTGTCTATAAGTGTATTTTCATTATGTTCTGTTCTGTGTATTTTTTGTGGATCAGAATAAACAATCAATCTCTCACTGGAGAACTCCGACTACCCGGCTCACAGGTATGTTCTGGCTTGATGTTGAGCACGCTGACCGACCAAAGACAGCATTCACCACACCATTTGGTACAAAGGCAGTTTCGTAAGATGCCACGGGGCTTAACCAACTCTCCAGCCACCTTCCAGCAAACCATGGAGAAAGTGATGCAAGGCGTTAATCTTCAAGAAGTTGTTGCATTTCTCGAGGACCTCATAATAATCTCAAGATCTCGTGAAGAACGTGAGGGGAGATTAATGTAGGTTCTCAAACGCCTTGCCAACTTTGGTCTCAAGTGGTCCCCTTCCAAATGCAAATTATTTCAGACCCCAGTGAAATACTTAGGGCATGTTCTTTCAGCTCAGGGGATAGAACCAGATCCAAGTTCTGTTGTAAAAGAATGACTCCGGCCCCAACAGTCAAACAACACCGATCATTCTTAGGTTTCACTGTGTACTACAGACGTTTTGTGAGACACTATGCCAGTATCGTCAGACCTCTGCTAAAAGGAGAACCAGCCCCCAAGTGCAAAGATCCTAATCCTTGGCCAAGAAAACAGTCCCTTGGGGAAAAATGGACCCCTGTATGTCCCATATTTGTGCCATGGTGATGCCAGCCTGACCAGTTTCGGTGCGGCACTGTATCAAGTCCACTTGACTATTTATAAAGGGTTAGTTTCAAGGTACTGGCAGATAATAATCCTTTAACATACGTGTGGACCGGTGCAAAGTTGGATGCCACAAGCCATCGGTGGCTCGCAGCTTTGTTAATGTACAACTTTGGCGTTTTTTACGATGTTGATGCTGGTGGGCTTTCTAGGAGCCCTCGCGAACCGTCGCCAGATGATGTGTCTCAAGAGATGGACCAGAGAATCTCGAGCACGCTCGATCGTGTTAGTTTGTCACCTGGTGAGTTCCAGGTCCTAAATGAAGAAACAGTCAACACCCTTTGAGCCAAGGAGAAACCCCGTGGACAGGTTCAACAGAACTCTGCTTGATCTGCTTGGAACTTTGGAGGACAGTAAAAAGGCGAGGCCATTCGTACATGCATGTAACATATAACGTGCACGAAAAATGACATGTGAAGCTCCTTTTCTCTTGTGTTTGGAAGAGAACCATGTCTACCAATTGACCGTTGCTTCGGTGCTAGTCCCCAAGGTCTCAACCCCAGAACACATTCCCAATACGTGCCAGACTTTTAAAAAAAAAAAGCTCCAACATGCCAATGGGTTGGCGTCAAGAAATGCTGAAAAGAGGCAGCTATTGAGTAAAAGGTGCTGGGATGCTATGGAAGTAGGTGATAGAATCCTAGTAACAAACTTAAGCCTCTGGGGAAAAAACGAACATCTCTGACCAGTAGGAAGAAAATGTGCGTTAAATAAAACAGCCCGATGAGAGCATCCCCATATTCTATGTTGTCAAGCCTGCAGAAGGTGAGGGCAGAGACAGTGTCCTGCTTCGTGACATGCTTCTTCCACGCGAGTTCTTCCCTGTACCAATTAGTGAGGTTGAGAGGAACAAGGAGGTGCGTGCCACTCTGATGCCAGCCCTTGAGGAGCCGGATGGAGGACATCTTGTGGATGACCAATCTCCACAAGGAAATTGGCAGGGAACGTGAAGCCGATTACGCGACTACAGATGTCCCAGAGCAAATTACTTATCCACTGCAATCTTCTCTCTGAATCCTGGTGCTGCTTGGTTCTCGGTTTATTATGTGCTGTTTTCCTGCTGGTGGACGCGAGAGACTGTTGATGTTCCCCGGGGCCACAGCGGAAGAAGAGGATATCACCTCCCTCGTCATCGTCATCAAACTGCCCTCTGCTGGAGCATCCAGGCGCCCCATCACGACTCGCTCTTTCCTTCAAAGCATGCGGAGATATTTTGTCTCATGAAGATGCCGTTTTGTGATGCTGATGTTCCATGGCAGGCTTGAGCCTTGGTGCTCCATTTGTTCCTTTACCAAATTCCTTTCAGAGTTTTTTTTTACCAGACCTTTGCAAGCGGAGGTGCAAACAACTTGTACCTACGTATAAAATTGTTTGAACTTGGAAGCTGCAGTTGCTCACAAACATCTTCAAATGACTTTGTCAACATGTGTCAATCTGCAATTTTCCTTCTCAGATGTTGGCTGAGTCCCTTCTCTTTTGAGAGTTACTGTCTCAAAGTTTGGTCTACCCGAACTGCTGCCTCTGTCTCGGATTCCGGGGTCCAAATCTACTCCAAAACTTATTTTGAAAAGCCCCAGCCGTTACTAATAATAGTTCATGTAGGGTTACCAAATTTTGATACATTTTGATACTTCCATTACTGGAGTCTCAAAGATGCCGTAAAATGTGTTGAATGGGTATGTGTAATGTATTAAAAATTAATTAAAAATTTGCATTAAATGATTCCAAAATCAGAACAACAAAGGAACCTGACTTCGAAAGCTTGTTAAGTTTTGGGATTTGACCGATATTTTCAAGAAAATGTTCCCTTTAGAGTCCCAAGAACCTCCCAGTCTTACAAGACTTCAACTCGGCACACTTCAGACGATCAACCCTGTGCATATGTTTTGCTTTTTCTTTGGCTTTTTGGCAACACCAATTCAAAATGCCGCCCACACTGACGCCTCTCAGGGATTTCACCCTAATGCCAATTTAATGTCCCGATGTAAAACTTTTCATCATACCATAATGGTCAGGACAGAACTTCAGAAGTATGGATACCTTGAATTAAAATTCATTTTCGATGCCGCTTATCCTCATTAGGGTCGCGGGGATGCTGGAGCCTATCCCAGCTGGCTTCGGGCGGGAGGCGGGGTACACCCTGGACTGGTCGCCAGCCAATCGCAGGGCAGACAAACAAACATTCACACTCTAATGGACAATTTAGAGCGGCCAATGAAGCTAACATGCATGTTTTTGGAATGTGGGAGGAAAGCGTAGTACCCGGAGAAAACCCACACACGCACGGGGAGAACATGCAAACTCCACACGGAGATGCCCGACGGAGATTCGAACCCTCAACCTCCTGACTGTGAGGCCAACGTGCTACCCACGGTCCAGTCTTGTTTATTTGTTTTTATTTAGAGATGTAAGTCCATACATCCACGACTAACACAAATATCAAGAGGAAAAAAACCAAGAAAATGGAACCCAACATTACCTGCATTGTAAAACGAAATGTCGATGTTATCGGTGGATGAAGCCGTGGGTGATTAGCCACATCCCCATTCCTTGACATTTTCTCAGGTTCCTGGGTAAAAAAAATCAAATTTCCTTATTGAACAAGCCAAAACAGCTACAGTGGTGCCTTGGTTTGCGTCAATCTGTTCCAGAAGGTCCGACTCAAAACTAAACTTTTTACCGAAGCCAATTTTCCTAATAAAACTAATGTAGATCCGATGACTCTGTTCCTGACACCCAAAAATGGTAACACATTTTATGGACAGCTGAAAGTTTTACACTGAGAAAATGATGGCAAAAGAATTACTAATGACAAAGCTTATCCAAATAGACAATCTTTACACAGTTACGATCGCAATCTCTGGGCCAGTTATCAGCCCAATACCTGCCTTGAAGAAAAAACCCCACCGTAACACTTCATCTTGGATGATTCATGAACAAAAAAAACTGTATGGTCACTTACGCTTTGGTCAGAGAACTTCCATCCACCAAACCGACAACTTTCCGGACTACCTGCTCTACTTCCTGAGCTAAGGCCATGGGTTATATTGCATTACCTTAACTCTGCACATAGTCAGACATGGCGTGTCCGTCATGGCCAGTGAAAAAGGTTCTCCTCCCATCTTGTGTGGAAGTGGTAGGTTGTTGCTAGCTAGTGGGAGCTTGAGAGCCATTATCCACAAGTGGCGAAAACATGAAACAGTACTGAACCTTCCCAGGAGTGGTCAGCCAACAAAAATTGTAAGCAACTAATCCAAGAGGGCACAACATCACCCAAGGAACTGCCGACATCACTTTTCTCAGTTAAGGTCGGTGTTCATGACTCCACCGTAAAAAACACACTGGGAAAAAAACGGCCTGCACGTTAGATTTCCAAAATGAAAACCACCGCTGAAAAAAAATGCTAGTCTCAATTTTGCCAGAAAACATACCAATGATCCCCAAAACCTTTGGCAAAAAACTGGTCTGACTAGACAAAAGGGCAGATGGTGGTCCAGAATCTCTTTGAAGCCATCCGTAAGTCGTTTTCCGTGGCCTCTCCGAACTCCTCCCATGTGGTTTTTGCCTCAGTGACCGCCAGAGCTGCAGACCTCTTGGCCTTCCGGTACCTGTCAGCTGCCTCCAGAGTCCCACGGGCCAAGACGGCCTGATAGGACTCTTTCTTTAGCGTGACCGCCTCCCTCACCACTGGTGTCCACCAACGGGTTCTGGGATTACCGCCACGACAGGCACTTTTCCACCTCCAGGAGAAAGACACGGATTTTTCTTGGACTCGTGAGTGCAATGAAACCTTTAACTCTTTGAAGGAGGCCCTGAAAAACTCTCCCATCCAGGCTGCCCTTCATCCTGGATATGGACGCCAGTGACATTAGGATGGGGGCAATGGTGAGCCAGGTGGGGGCCAAGAAAGAAAAAGTGCTAGACTAGCAGGAGAAAAGAGAGAAGACCAGGAGAAATAACTGTATAGGGAGGAACTGGACTAGAGAGGGAAAGGCCCTGTATGTATGGGGGTGCCAATGGTGGACACACCTGATGGGGGGATGCAGCAAGAACAGGATGCTGATCTGCAGCGGTGGAGAGAACCTACCTTTGGACGAGGTAGCACAGTATTCGCCTGCCACTAAAATACTGTATGCAATGTCTGGGGCTCTGCGGGTACAGGATGGAGTACTCCAGAGAGCCTGGAAACAACCGGCCCCCGGAGAAACGAGGTGGCAAGTGGTAGGCCCCACATCGCTGAGACAACACGTGCTGAGATCCTCCCATAAAACTCCTGGGGCGGGACACTTGGGCCTGTTAGGAACCCTTTGTCGACTCTGTCATTGTTTCTGCCCCTCTGGCACTAGAGGGTGAGGGCCACACCCCCGTGCCCAACTTCCCCTGTTCTTTTCCACCCCTGAGACTTATCACCTGCTGCTTAGCGGGTTCTTCACAGACCGTATGGGTCCCCTGCACGGCGGCCCTCAGGGGTCACCAGGGTTTTTGTAAGTGGGGGGACGTTTGCCGACCCTAGGTTGCACAGTCGTGTTCCGGTTGTCTGACGGGTTTGGGCTGCCTTGAACGCAGCAAAAAAAGGGGGCGTGTCATTGAGAGCTGTTGTTCGTGTGCTGGGTGTGCGCGCTCTTAGTGGCGGTGTTATGGCCGACAGTAGCCATTATTCCTTTCGCTATACAACATTTGTTGACCAGATACCCCCTCGTGGTGTATTGAACCAGTGTGTAGAATATTGACTGTGGACACAGCAACATTAGTATTGACCCTACAGGGCTATTGTCGGTCTACGCATGCGCGGTGACCCGTCTACCGGCGGTCACCTAGCAATGCGGAGCTACCTGACGTGATGTTCAGGTTATATAACGGCCAAGTCCGAGCTACTCCGCCTGTGTTTTCATTACCACGACACGCAAGATGGTGCCAGAAGTGTAGGACTACGGGGTTTTTTTTCCACTGCGCGTCGTGTGTTTTGGTGCGGGACCTCCGTGCTAGCTCGTCAGCTAGTTTTACAACATGGCGGACGGCTTCACGCGACCGGACCCGTTGGCGTTGGACGGCAACACAGCCGGGAACTGGCGCGTCTCTGAACAAGAATATGACAGTTTGGATTTGTTGACTTCTGCTGCCATCTAGCGACCGAATGCTATACTGCACCTTTCTTCATTATACCCGAGGACGTGCTGTCACTGCTAGGTCTCCATGCTTCACTACTGATGGGACTTCAGCAAAGGAGATTTCAAGATTTGGTTCAGCAAATCCAAAGGGAATATTGTGACCTTTTCACGCATGACCTAGGAAAGTCGCCAGTCACGTACTCAATGACACTTGACCCCGGAGGTGAGGCCTGTAGTGCGACCCGCACGCCGCGTCCCCATCGCGATGAAAGATCAAGTCAAAAGCTGAGCTGGACAGAATGCAAGATTTAGGTGTCATCACACCAGTTTCGGAGCCCGCTGATTGGGTATCCTCAATGGTTGCTACAAACAAAAAGGACAAAAAGGAAATCAGGATCTGCATCAATCCGAGGGACTGAAACGCAGCTCTGAAAAGACCACATCACCCCATGCGCACAGTAGATGAAGTTGCATCTCCAATGTCTAATGCAACTGTGTTCTCAGTCTTAGATGCAAAGAACTCATTCTGGCAGATCTCCCTGGATCACAAATCGTCATTACTAAGCACTTTTAGGACTCGTTTTGGTCGTTACAGATTCCTGCCGATGCCATTTGGAATCAGCTCAGCCAGCGAGGTGTTCCAGCGTTCCACGGAGCAGATATTTGCGGGTTACCCCTGTGCAATCATCTTGATTGACATCTTTGATTGGCACAACCAGCAGTACCTCGTACTCGTGGATTCATTCTCAGGCTGGTTTGAGATCGACCTGCTACCCAATCTTAGATCTACAACACTTATAGGTAAGCTGAAACGCCCCTTCTCGGTCCACGGGGCACCACATACACTCATAACTGACAATGGAAGGCAATTCACGAGTCAGCACTTGAAGGACTTTGCAGCACAATGGGACTTCACTCATGTAACAAGCAGCCCAGAGTATCCCCAGTCTAACGGATCGGCTGAAAGAGATGTCCGTAGTGCTAAAAACCTCATGGAAAAATCTCACACAGACAAAACTGATGTCTTCCTAAGTCTGCTAAATTTCAGGAATATCCCTCGTGACGCCAAACTTGGATCCCCAGCACAAAGATTGATGTCAAGACAGACAGGATCTACTCTCCCTGTTTCCACAAGACTTCTTAAACCCGAAATGTGCAAGCCAGACGAGGAGCAGGCAGAACTTCTTAGTAAAAGACATGCACAAAAGACCTGTTATGACAAGACCAGCCGACCTCTCCAACCATTGTTAGATGGACAGGTAGTCAGACTTCAGACACCTACAGGATATGACCGCATGGGGGTTGTGAAAGGATCCTGCAAGGAACCCAGGACCCCACTTCATACAGTCAGAAGGACAAACATACAGAAGGAACAGAAAACACATCTTACCTGTTTCTGAACCTGCTCCTACTGAGTCTAACTCCCAGGACCTGTATCAAGACGTCGGGCCTGCTCCATCAAGGCGTATCACTACTACCGGACATGGACACAGTGAACAGAATCTGCACTCTGAGCAACCAACGGCACGTGTATCAGTAATATGAATGACACATTTTACAGAACCCGTGGAGGTCATCTTTGTAAGCCCAACCCTAAGTACCGCGATTAGACCTGCCTGGGATGTATGTTCACTGTTAGGCTGATATCAGTATGTTCTTGAGCAAATGGGCCTTCAGGTCAAATGCTTAGCCACATTTGGTTTTCTAATGGTTCCCATGTGATGTGATTTGATGACATTGCTAACTACCAGTTGCTAAGTACTGTCATGATTATTTGTGTGGCTGCAAGTGTTTATAAGGGCATCAGCTAAAGAAAGGGGATGTCGAGTATTGACCCTACAGGGCTATCGTAGGTCTGCGCATGCGCGGCGACCCGTCTACCGGCGGATACCTAGCAATGCGGAGCTGTTGCACCTGACGTGACGTTCAAGTTATAGAAAAGCCAAGTCGGATCTACTCCGCCTGTGTTTTCATTACCACAGCACGAAAGACAGCGGTGACGTTGCCGCCATCTTTGTTCATACCCGAAGCGCCCATGGCAACCAACAGCATGTAGGGTTGCTACACTACTTCTGAAAGGATTCCCTTACATATACAGATGGAACTGCACGGGCGTTACAGTGTGTTGCAGATTTTGGAGCAATGTGTGCAGAGGTCGTCAACACATTCAATATTTTGGGCCAGGCACTATCAGTGGGCAAAATTGTCCGTTGATGTATTGCACGAGCAAAGATTTTTGCATTTAGTTTGATTTACTAACCTACTACGCTGGTAAAAAAAAAAAAAATACGTGTGACATGTAAAAAACGGAATTTGAAAGAAAAAATCCAGTTACGTTCCCTAGTTACGTTGTCCTTTTGGTAAGGATAGCGCCCCCGTGACGTCATGGTAAACATGGCAGCACGTGACACAACCAGGAAGTGCGAGGAAGGCTGTTCGCGGCTGGCGGAGGAGCCATCATCGACCGGCTAGGCTACCGACCCAGTTGTCGGCCCCAAACCCTCAAGTTGGACACAGCGATAGAGCTTTTCCTCCATCTTCCCTCCCGAGGCCTGGCAACGTTGTTGGGGGGAGGGGGGGGGCGTGGTACCGCCTCGTGAGCACTACGTCACGCGTACTTCCCGGAAGCGAGGAAGTGTCGCGCGGCCTGAAGCGGCGACCAACATGAACTCCACCACCAAGACCCGTCCTTGTTGTTTACTACGCTCTCCTCTTCTCTGATCCCTCCACCCGCTGCTCCTCCGCAGCCGAGATGTTTAAGGCGGAGGCCGGCTTCTGGGAGGAGTGGGCGCTTCTCTTTTGGACCTCCGTGGCCGTGATGGTCCCGGTGGGCATCACGCTGTGGTGCAGCGTCCAGCGCTCCAAGCGGAAAAGCCACATGAAGCAGTTCTTCCGCAAGAGCAGACATGGCTGGAACGACACGGACTTGTTCAACAAGCCCACCTACTGCTGCGTGTGCTCCCAGCACATCCTCCGCGGTGCCTTCTGCGACGGCTGCGGGGTGTGCGCCGACGAGCGGTGCCTGCGCCGGGCCGACCTGGAGCTTCCGTGCAAGGAAATAATGGCCCCTGCCCGGGAGGACGGTGGAGTGGCGCACCGCTGGGTTCGGGGGAACGTGCCCCTGGCCAGCTATTGTTCGGTGTGCAAACAGCAGTGTGGAACGCAGCCGAAGCTTTGTGACTACAGGTACGGCGCAGTACGATTGAAGTGTGGAGTTATTTCATTGTGCGGGTTGCGTAAATCCGCCGCCAGATGCGATTAGTGGGCGGTGGTGATGGGTCGTTCGTGAACGGTTCGTTCCTTTTGAAAAAAAATCTTAAATGTGACTCGGGAAGAACAAATCGTCTCGGGGAGTGATTCGTTCAGTCGCGCGTGCGCATTTGCGTAACATCCTATCTATTCTGCGTGAGCCGGAAAGACAATTGATTCGTTCATCTCTCGAGTCTTCGGGTTTGAGTCATTCGTTCTCTTGCCACGTGACCCCTTTTCCGATCAATACCGCAGTCAAATAAGCTCACATGGCGCTGTCATTTAATGAACAAACGACTCGAAAAGGGGCAGAGAGGTGAGGTTAGTGATTCATAGACAAAATACCCGGGTAAACAATGAATGAATCTTGTCAGTTTATTATAGCATTATAATGTTGTCTTGTAGGTAGTGTGATTAACGTTTGTGTGAGCAGTAGATGTGATAGGGAAGAAACATGTTGCATTTGAATCATATTTTGCTAAAATGAACGAAATGACTTGAAAAAAGATTTGGTCTCTTTACTGAACGGGAGTCAAAGATCTGAGTCGGTAAAATGATCCGAACTTCCCATCCCTAGTGGACATCTCCCTTGCAATGCTTTATTGTGATGTGATCATGATGAAAACAAAAACAGTGATAAGGAACAAAAGAAAAATAAATATTACTATTTCTTCATTGAATTGTGCCATAAATGCAGAATATTTTCTGTACGACTCCTATCCTGATGAAATTCAGGGCAGAAACCAACACTGAAGTTTGCTCATTTCTTAAATTTGTCAGAATGTAGCTAATAACAGGATCATGTTTTGGAAACGTTGGTGGCCCACCATGACCGTCTACCTGTGGCGCTTCCTCTGACACTGCAAGGGAGGATCAGCTGCCCCCAAAAAGTGGTGAAATAGGTAGTGCTGCGCGTACATTTCATTGACCAAATATGCGCTAGAATACCTCCATCTTTTGTTCACAATCAGGTACTGATCATAGGTAACTGACACCACTTCCTTCTCATTTATTCCTGCAGCCCCACAGCTACGTAATCACAGGGGTGCCACAATTAAACGCAAATATAAAGATAAAAATATACAAATATTGTCATTTTGTCTTTGCTGTTTGTGTATTGTCTTTGTTGTTTTTTCCACTTATCGTTAATTTTCCTATTTTGTCTTTTCCGTTTGCTCTCCTCTTTGCATTTACTGGATGCCTGGCGCTAAATGGTAAAAGCAACGTCAATCCCTCCGGTACCTGATCGCACCGTTCCTGCTTATAGTGGCTATGTAGTAGCTATGTTTAAGTGTAGCTCCCGACGAACGGGAAGTAACATCACTGTCACGCCACCATGCACATACTTTGGGCGAACGTCTTACGCCATGGAGGCCATACCGAAGCTGCTGGCAGAAGGATCCAATTACTTTTAGCAGTTAGCGGCAGGCGTTTGGTAGATGCAAAGAGGGAAAGTAACAGGAAAAGACAAAAAAGGGAAACGATAAAATGGGAAAAAAGCACAAAAAGCAAAGACAAAATGGAATTATGACTACATTTGAGTGGGTTTGTTCCAATAAGCAAAACTGGATGGTCATTGGGTAAATGCTGGGCTTTGTCCCGCCCATAGTGACATTAGGGACAAATAGACTCACTGACTGACTCACAGGAGGTCTCAGACCCTCCGTTCGTTCCGATGCACAGAGTGACTCTCTTGTCACCCTGCCTGCTTGGAAGCAAGAAAGGATATCATGTAGTTAATTGATGTATTGATTATCATGACAGGCCTACTGTACAAACAGTGCCTTAGTATTGACCCCCTTGGATGTTTTACCCCACAGCATGACACGGCCACCAGCATGCTCCACAGTGGGGTTGGTGTGTTTTTGATGATGTGCACTGTTTGGTTTCCGCCAAACATAACATCTTGTCTGGTGGGCAAAAAGCTCAGTTTTGGTCTCATCAGACCAAATAATCTTCTTCCGCTTGATCATGGAGTCTTCCACACGCCTTTTGGCAAACTCTTGTCGAGCTCTAATACTGTAGCACTGTACTCTGGTCAGTAGGCGCCAGTAAGAAAACATTGATGAGAAATGTCGCCTTTACCTTCACACTGCATCTAGTTGAAGTCAAAACAATGTTCTCCTCCCGCTCCATGTGGAAGTGGTAACATTTTGACATCATACTTTGTCCTTCTCCACTCAGTTTGAAAGCCTTTCTTTAACATAAATAAACTGGAGGCTAACTAGTCATCTCCCTGCTACGCTGAAGGCCGTGTCCTTGCACAGTAGCCTGTGCATTAGCAATGTGGTGTGCGATGGTGTAAAGGTGACTTCATGTCCACGGGGCTCTAATAATGGGATAAAAAAAAATCCTACATTGTGCAAATGCACTTTTTTGCTCAGCGTTGGGGTAATACTCTCCTCGTCCTCGACGTGTTACCTCGAGTTATTAGAGTTTTTCTTGTGCTTTCAATAAGAGGGATCAAATACGTATTTTCTCCTCTACCTAAAGTGTGTGCGTTCCTTTAACATTTCCAGGTGCGTGTGGTGTCAGACCACGGTACATGACGACTGCATGGAAGCCCTGGTGGATGGGGTCCAGTGTGACCTGGGCGAATTTCGCAACCTCATCATCCCGCCTCATTATCTGTACCTCGTCAACAAGCTCCCCCGCAGACACCCGGACGAGTACACCAAGGTGGGTTGTGTTTTGCGCTCATGCAGCAGCTTTCACACGGCACTCCGGCGTCCCGTTTGTGTAGCTGGCATCCTCGTGTGGCTGTGGCTGGACTCCTGTGCTGGTCTTGGCGAACACGCGTAGCGGAAACAACATGGGCGAGGCTCTGCTGGGAGAGTTTCGCAGCCTCCTCAACCCCGTGCAGGTCAGTCAGCAGCTTCCGGTCAGCGCCGCTTTTTCAGCTTGCCTGTTTTTCTTAAAGCCCGCTGCTTTCTTCCTCCCCACCCCTCTCAGGTTTTTGACCTGTCGCAGCTAGCACCCTCCAGGGCCCTCCAGCTCTGCACCCTGTTGCCCCCTGGTTGTGTGAGGGTGCTGGTGTGTGGAGGCGACGGCACTGTGGGGTGGGTGCTGGATGCTGTTGACGCAATGAAGCTCAAGGTGAGATGGGACCAAATTGCCCAGCTACTCTGTTAACGGGAAACTGTGGAAACACTTTTGTTGTGAGCCTTCTTGAAAAACTTCTAGCAAGAGGCAGGTAATAATGCACATACACGGGATTCACCTGTCCTTCTTATAAAGCCCCCTAAAACAACATTTTATTATTTTATATACATGCCGTGCCCTTGTAGTAACCGGCACATTCACGATAACATGCAATATTTATAGTACTTTGCCGTATTTTGCCCATTTGAAGCATTACTGTCAACAACAACAGCATAGAGAGCACGTTTGCTACCCTTAATCATAGCAGCCTTCCTGAGAGCCGACTTCTTCCCATTCCCACGCGTACAGGACTATTAGTGGGCATGCAAACATTTGCAATAAAAGTGATACCGATCAGTTCCAGGCCGTTCATCTCAATCGCTCCCCTCCGGGTCACGTCGTTGAAGTCTCCCAGTAGAACCACTCGGTCTCTACCACCTCCATAGTGGACCCCAAGAAGGATGGGTATTTGGAGTACCCAAATAACCCTCACGTCCACTGGGGGTGACCTCAACAGGTAAACACCGAGCCGCGGTGCTATTAATGATCTCAATGGGGGAGGTCTAGTCATGTGACTAGAGGGCTCTAATAAGGTTTAAAAAAAGCGTATTTAGAAGGTTGTAAACAAGTTTTCTGTGTTCTCCAAAACTCCTCAAAAATTCGATTTGTAAATTAGGAATCGCGTCCATCCCGATAGCAGAACATGTGGCAGTAGATGAGATGATGATTGAGTATTTTGGAAGGCGTGGGTGCAAACAGTTTATTTGAGGCAAAGCCATCCATCTTGGGTATAAAGTATGGAGCTTAGCAGCCCATCAGACGGAGCCATATGCAGGAAGCCACACACATCTGATGGAAACTGGACTTGGTCATGGTACAAGTGGAGTTCTTGGCCTGGCAGAGAACACTGAAGTGCCACCTGGAGTCAAGTTTTACCATGAGAACCTCTTCCCAACCCTGTCCCTGGTGGATGACCTTAGCCTGGTGGATGAGAGGCTGTGGCAGCTGTGACAAAATCAGCTCCATAGTGTTCCGTTCACAGCACCCCAGACCTTCAAAAAGACCCCCAGAGGAGATGCTGAGTATCTGGTTGAGGCATAGAAGCTGACTGTAACGTGGACTGACAACAGCGTGGTCACCGTGGTGTCAAACATTGAGAGGAAGTTCACCGTAACTGAGGCAAAGAGATGGAACAAACAGAAGCGGAGCCTGGACAAGGTCGGAGAGCCCAAGTGTATCCAAGACTACAACCCACGCAGGAGGTGTAGACCTGCATGACCTGTTTGTCAGCCGCTACAGAGCCAACATCCGGTCTTAGCTACCTTTCCGGGGTGCGGTTTTACATGTTTTTTTGTTTGTTTGTTTACAACTCTCACCCCCTCCACCTGTTTGTTATGATTTATTACGACTATATTATTATTTTGTTATTAATATGTTATTATTATTATTATTAAGTGACATTTGAGCAAGTGACAAGCTCTGTGACTACTTGTTGCCAGTCATTAAAATGCTATTTTCTTATTTTTCTTATTTTTGGACGTTTGATAATATTGTTGCAAGGGCATTCTCACAAAGTACAAAAGTTAGGAAGCCACGTATATACTGTACGTTCAGTGCCATTCGCAATGCAACAGGAAACAGGAAGTGGATCCTGATAATGCGGAAAAAAGGAAGACTTTTTGTTTGTTTTTTTAGATAAAAAAAAGTATCAGCAACTGAAGTGAGGGGATAGGATTAAATATGCTCTGCTTCTTCCTACCCCTTTTCGGACATGTGGAATTGTGAATTGCATCATGAAGCATTCAATGTAAACTGCAGAATAAATTAAAACCATAACCATTAGTCATTGTTTACAACACAATGCTCAGGTGTAGTGCCTAAGCTACCTGATCACTGCAGGGACACAAGAGACGATCGTGGGTTTAAACATAGCAAGCTACCGCGCTAACTAGTTAGCCTCCAATTTATTTATTTTCAGCTTAAGTGTTTCATACGGAGTGCGGAAGAAGGTCAAAGTAAGAGACCAAAAATGTACCACTACCACACGGAATGGGAGGAGACCGTCCCCCTATAGCAAGCTACCGAGCTAACTATTTAGCCTCTAATTTATTTATTTTCAGCTTAAGTGTTTCATACGGAGTGCGGGAGAAGGTCAAAGTAAGAGATCAAAAATTTACCACTACCACACAAAATGGGAGGAGACCGTCCCCCTATAGCAAGCTACCGAGCTAACTATTTAGCCTCCAATTTATTTATTTTCAGCTTAAGTGTTTCATACGGAGTGCGGGAGAAGGTCAAAGTAAGAGATCAAAAATTTACCACTACCACACAAAATGGGAGGAGACCGTCCCCCTATAGCAAGCTACCGAGCTAACTATTAAGCCTCTAATTTATTTATTTTCAGCTTAAGTGTTTCATACGGAGTGCGGAAGAAGGTCAAAGTAAGAGCTCAAAAATGTACCACTACCACACGGAATGGGAGGAGACCATCCCACCCCCATGCAGCGGAGTCAATAATGCCGTGGTTTTCCAACTGGGGGGCGCACCCCCAAGGGGGTTATCACTTTACTCCGATTAAGTAGGAGATGTGTGCATTTTCACGTCTTTAAGAACCATCAAGATAAGATTCCAAGATCTTCGGTGTCTCTGTACATCCACACAAAAATATGACTTGTTTTGGGTAATTTCTTGCTTATTCTAGCAGGGCTCTAAAGCCGAGGGTTTGGAGGTTAACCAATAGTGGGAGCGTATCCATATAGAAACGGACTCTGCACCATTTTCATAAAAAAAAAAGTCAGTTTAGCATTTCCACCCTAACAGGACATGCATCGGGTCGGGTAGTATTTCTTGTCTTCACCCACATGTCGCCGCTTCTCCTGTGTCAGGGTCAAGACCAGTTCGTGCCGAGGGTGACCATCCTCCCACTCGGCACAGGAAATGACCTCTCCAATTCTTTGGGCTGGGGGTCGGGGTATGCCGGCGAGATCCCGGTGGAACAGGTTCTCCGCAACATCCTGGACGCAGAGGTGGTGAAAATGGACAGGTGGGGTATTTAAACGACATCGCCTGTATGTGGCTGCACACACATAATGATGTACGGGTTTAGTTTTAGGGCGTGGTCAGACTAGGCAAGCCGTGGTACACTTGTCCTTGGCTAGCGTACTGTAAATGTGTCATGTGGTTTATGCAATTGCAGTTTTTGAATGACAACTGTCTATTGGCACTCAAAGTCATAGCTACATACTGACTGTAACCATTTTCAGATGGAAAGTGGAGGTATCTTCCAAAGGCCTCTCCATTCGAAAACCGAAGGTGAGTTTGGCGCCTCAATGGAATTCAATTTAAAGTTTGGGATTCTTTGTTTTGTCAAACCAAAGGATTCTGCGTGTTCATTGGAACTTTAAATTGCTCCCCAGGGTGAGTGTGAATGTGTTATATGTACCCTGTGATTGACGGTGCCTAGTGCCAATCTGACTGGGAATTATGGCACCGGTACCAGAAGGTATTGTTGGAACCACACATTAAGTGCTTTATGCACACTATAGACCTTGCAATCCAACCTACCGCGGTGTAGCCGGCGTCAGCGGTGGGTATTTATTCCATCGGAGTTGAACAGCTGACGCCTTGTCAATGGTCTAAGTTTGTGGCAGACAGGGATGTCAGGTCTATCGGTGACGATGTATTGGAATATACCAGGTCAAGTGGGTGTCTTGCATCATTAATAACGGTACTGTGGCAACCAGGGGATGTATTTGGTCATATTTAGGGTGTATTTAGGGGGTCAAGTCCGGTGAAGACAACAGGAAAAAATGTTAAACGTAGTATTCTGGCCAGTAATATTACCTGACATTAGATTACCTTCACACTGCATGTGTTCAGCCATGGCATGTCTGACGCGACCTAGTTCTCCTCCCATTCCGTGTGGAAGTGGTAAGGTTTTGGCTTCTTACCTTGTCCTTCTTCCCCGCTCTGTTTGAAACTTTAGAGTAAGTAAACTGGACAGGCTACCTAGTTAGCTCGGTAGCTTGCCTTCTTGCAGTGATCCCGTATCCTCCGCATTACATTTGTGTTGTGAACAAGCAATAAAAGGAGTGTAAAGGTTACCATATTGGTAAAAAAAAAATCGTATTTAGAAAGTCTTAAACGGGTCTTCTACGCTCTAATTACGAAAATATTCAGTTTATTGATATTCTACTCTGTGTGTCTGCTAGGACCAATTCACCTCAGTGATGGTAACAACCATTAGTGGTGTCAAAAAATGTGGACAGCAAACATCCGGGAGTGTGTGCATTGAATAGACTTGGCTGACCTCTGCAGGTTCTGTCCATGAACAACTACTTCTCTGTGGGGCCCGACGCTCTGATGGCGCTCAACTTCCACACGCACCGAGAGAAAACGCCCTCCTTCTTCTCCAGCCGCATCATCAACAAGGTGAGAGCGGCTTCGTTGGCATTACGCAGATCGTAAGCGCGTCGGAATGTCAAGTGCACGTCCGCTTTACACGCCATGCGTTCATCTTTCACCAGGCTGTGTATTTCCTGTACGGCACCAGGGACTGTTTAGTGCAGGAATGCAAAGATCTGGATAAGAGGATTCAGGTATGCTATGAAATATCAGGCTTCGCCTTGACTTTTTCTCTGGACTACAGAAGCGCCTGTGTGATGGATGGACGGTTGAAGCTTACAAGTAAGAATGGTACCAGTAACACCAGTGCGAGTGCAATATGCACATGTCCTTTACAAATATGACGTTGATGCCTTACCCCGTAGATGTGCACATACCGTATAGTAAACATCCGTTATAGATTTTTTTTTAAAGCGAATTAGTAAGGCATTCGTTACCACGATCGCGGTTTTTCAAAAATATACGAAGAAATCATCGCTGTTTAATGGTTAAGTGGGGCCTACTACTAGTAAGAAAATATGCATGTGTGCGCAAACATTTCCACATTTTTGGCTTAAATTACGCCTTTCAAGCATAAAAATGAGTACATTCAATAGAATGCAAATATAATGCATCAAAAGTCATGCATTCTCTACTGGTGACTAGGTGTCGGTAGTGTTTCATTATTCTTGCAGTGGCTAATGTAAAAAAAATGAAAAAATCATCTAGATACTCTCGCAGTCACTCGTACACAGTTTGTCTTTTTATCTACTATTGCATGTTGGGTAACATGAGTGTAAGGATGACTATAGGGGTGTTATTTCATGTCTAGAGGACTCTAATGATGTTAAAATCATATTTAGACGGCCGTAAATGCATTTTCTATGCATATTTTTCCAAAAATATTTATGAATATAATAATCCTACTCCACAGAAATTCACCTAATTCTAACAGTTAGCTGCGATCAAACGAGGGATGAGTAAATAATAATTAATGATATAACATAAATAATTATTTACAACAACAAGTATAATGTTAAAAATACGGTACGGACAATTGATGGATGCGTACTACATTAATATATTATTAGCAAATCTATATTTTTTGTGTTTTAAAAGAATATAATATTCATTTTTGCCTCCAGACTTTAGGGACGGCCCCGCAGGTTCCGCCGCGAGCTACAACCGACCACTGAAATGAATAACGCCCCGAAATCGCCCGTACCTGTTTTTAAAAGTTAGCAAGGTAACATCGCTTCTTGGCTGCTTCTCCCACAGCTGGAGCTTGATGGCGAGAGGGTGGCGCTGCCCAGCCTGGAGGGCATCATAGTCTGCAACATTGGCTACTGGGGGGGCGGCTGCAGACTCTGGGAGGGTGTGGGAGACGAACCCTGCCCTCCCACACGGTAAGACCGGCACAAACATAAACAGTTTGACTGTTGGAGCCAGCCCAGGTATAAGCTTTTTTTAGTCCGGTCCGCCCAACTTTTCCGAATTTTATTAAAACCTTTCAACAGTGAAGCTGCTCTCGCAATGTTGCCGGGCTTTTGTTGTAGACTGTCTGGAACTCACAACAGTTTGATCGATGTTGGTGATGTTCTCCGTGTCTCTGGCAGGTTGGACGATGGTCTGCTGGAGGTGGTGGGTGTGTTTGGTTCCTTCCACTGTGCCCAGATCCAGGTCAAGCTGGCGAACCCAGTCCGACTGGGACAGGCCCACACAGTCAGGGTGAGGTCACCCCACACAGCCCACCCAACACTAGATGTCATTTGGACGCTAAATGACGGACCGACCACATTTAGCCCAGACATATCTCATTGTAGTTCCGTCATTGTCTGCTCATCAGATCTTACTGCCTGTCTTTTGTGTGCTAGCTTGCCTCATCCTCAAGAAACATCAAAAACGTGTAACGCAACAGGAGCTAATGAGTGGTACCAGGAGTGCGGTCCGTCATTAAAGTCTCCCGTTTCCTCCACTTAGCCCTCACGGTTAAATACGTGAACATTCCACGACGATGCTTGAGAACTGAAGCGACCCGTCACGAAGTCAGGGTGTCGTCAGACACGAGAGACGCTGGGTCCACTGGGACGAGATTAGTTTCTAACATTACTTTCAAGAAAAGAACGACGAACAAATACAAAAAAACCCAAACATGACAATATGATCCAATCTACTCATTTCATTTCTACGATTTCACTTTTCTGCACTCTGTGTGTATACTAGCGGGCCCGCCTTAAGGGCTCACTCCCTTCCTGCCGTTGTTCTGCGGAACAAACAACTGAAATCGATGCACAGAGTGAACCCTCTCCCTGCCTGTTTGGAGACAAGAAAAGAAGAAGAAGAAAACTTTCATTTATCTCACGAGGCGTGAGAATTTGTGACATATGACATGTTCTCATTCTCATCCACCTTTTTCTCAACAGCTGGTTCTCAAGAGCTCCACAATGCCAATGCAGGTGGACGGGGAGCCGTGGGCGCAGGGCCCGTGCACCATCACCATCACCCACAAGACCCAGTCCCTCATGTTGTACCACAGCGCGGAGCAGACGGACGACGACGACGACGAGTCCAGCGCCTCGGAGGCGGAGAACCCCACCCCTCGTGACTCCCCCAGGCCTCCGTCGGCGGCGTCCGCTCTTGCTTGAGTCATCTCTTGCGTCAGCCTCTTTTATATGAAACCTTTTAAAGCGGCGGAGTCCCACCCATGTTGCTATGGTAACCACGGCGCAATGCCTTGTTACGTATCTCCGTAACCGGAAGAATGTCTACCAAACGCTCGCCCAAACCGGTTTTGGAAAAACACAAGACGGTTCAAACCAGAAGCCACTTAAACGGATGAAGCAATCACATGTAGCATCATCTGCAGGTATGTAGACCATGTAGACGCGTAGAGGTTATTTATTTTGCTTATGTCTTTTTTTTTTTTTTTCAAGCAAGACTATCAAGAGTTGGAGAGGTTATTACATGCACTTGTCCACGTGCCACACATGATATCATTGACTATACGTGCCCGCCACTCTAACAAGGATAGGCGGCATGGAAATCGGATGGGCGATACAATTAAACCGCCGTTGGGAGGCGTGCACGCGTTCGCTGGCGCCCGCCAAGCTGTAGGCGGTGTTGTTCCGCAGACGTGAAGGTCTGCAGTGTCGAGGTCTGGCTGCACTTACTCCTCTGTCTCACAGTACCGCACAGAAGCAGCTTGCTCGTGGCCTTCGGTTCAACTTTGGGGGTTAACGGAACGCTCTCCGTCTATCTTTGTCCTTCCGTTGTCTCATCTCGCGTGCAGCAAGGCGTTGGGGTGTTGGATGACTCATTGCTGTGTTCTTGCCGAGCCAACTATGAACTATTATGTAACTCAAGCAAACTATCGATCACTTCTAAAGAGCCATGATGGAAGCATATTTTCTATAAGCTTCAACGCGTACTAGCATTGCAATATTCAGCCTGTTAAGTGTGTGTGTGTTCTAAAGCCGAGAAACAATCACTGGATGTCTGTCAAAGTCTTGACGCAACGTACCCCACAACTCCGCGGACCTCACTTATCAAACGTTTTTCAAAAGTACTGCCAACTAAAGTTACTTCAGTTATTCATTTTTAGGATTCAATACTCACCAAAAACAAGAGGAGAGGCCGCAGCTGACCGGGCTCTACCCGGGGAGGACCTCACAGGCGGGCGCCCGGTGCTCAGGCCTTCACTGGTAGATCCACCACCCTGCGGGGGCAAGCATGACGTTCCGATACGATGCATTTTGGGTGGCGATTGAGGGCCGGCGCATGGGCGACCTGTTTTTCGGCTTCCAAATCTGGTTCTTGGGCCACAGTTTGGGCTCTGGTACCAAACTCCTCAAAAGAGGGTAAACCCTGTCCTGGCGAACCAGGGTGGTGGTCCCCCTTTTCAGGACTGGTTTGTTAATTCTATCCTTAGCCTCCCAGTGTAAATCTACTCCAGGGTGCTGGATAGAAGGGTACGACCGGACCTCAGTTGGAGGAGGTGCAATGTGGTTTTGGTCCTCGTCGTGAAACACTGGACCAGCTCTACACCCTTGCAAGGGTACTGAAGGGTACATGGGAGTCTGCCCAACCGATCTACATGTTCTTTGTGGACTGGGAAAAGGCATTCGACTGCGTCCCTCGCGTTGTCCTGTGCGAGGTGCTCCAGGGGTTGGCGCCATGTTACTATGCGCCATTTGGTTCGTCTACAACCAGAGCAGGAAACTGGTTCGCATTGGTAGCAGTAAGTCAAGCGTGTGCCTCGGTGAACATGGGCCTCTGCCAAGGCTGTTCTTTCTCACCAGTTCTGTTTATCATTTTCATGGATAGAATTTCTAGGCGTTGCCAGGGCGTTGAGGGAGTCCAGTTTGGGGGCCCTAGGATCTCGTCTCTGCTATTTGCAGACGATGTGATCCTGCTGCCCTCATCAGGCTGTGACTTTCGCTGCCTACTTGGGGCGGTTTTCTGAGTGTGAAGCTTCTGGGTCAAGACTGCAAATCTGAGGTTATGGTTCTCAGTCAGAAGAGGGTGGGTTGCACCCTCTGGGTTAGGGGTGAGGTCTTGCCCCAGGTGGAGGAGTTAAATTATCTAGGGATCTTGTTCACAAATGAGGGAAGGTTGGAGCATGAGGTCGACAGGCGGATTTGTGACGTGTATGCAGTAACGTAGTACCGGACCGTCGTGGTGAAAAGAGAGCTGAGCCAGAAGGCAGAGCTCTCAATTTACCAGTCCATCTATATTCCCACCCTCAGAAATGGTCAAGAGGGGTCGTGACCGAAGGAACGAGATTGTGATACAATAGGCCGACATGAGATTCCTTCTTAGGGTGTCTGGACTCACCCTAAGAGATAGGGTGAGGAGCTCTGTCATCCGGGAGGACCTTAGAGCTCCACCCTCACTGCTCGTTTGCATCAAGAGGAGCCAGTTGGGGTGGCTTCGGGGTCCAGTCCGGATACCTCTACGACGACTCCTGTGTAAGGTGGTCCAGGCATGTCAAACTGGGAGGAGACCCCGAGGACCACCTGTATTGATGATACTGAGATCAGTCATGACCACCGTTGTGATAGAAAGCCATTTTGCCCTCTCTAAATAAACATGAAAATATCGTTATTGTGTCGGTTTGTTGCCAAATGACCGCTTCAAAATGTTCTCTGAATTTCCTTTAAATGGCAAGAGTTTGACTGAACTGAATGTAAACGGGTGAGGTTTATGAATTTTAAGATATTCCCATAAATATTTTTCATATAACGTCACGTCTGAGTGTCCTTATTTGCTCTTTTTTTTTTTAACTACTAAATTCTTGGAGTGGGACTCCGTCATACTTGTAAACCATCTTATTTTTACTGGTAAACTCCCATGTTTCCCACTATTTCCTGAAAAATTCCACCGAAGCAGCCGGACCAGCTCCCATTTTTAACGGATTCACACCATTGACGCATCAAATCCTTCAGCTCATTCGGGAATTGTGCGCGAGCATTTTGGGGTTTTGCAAAAATTGTCCCAGATTGGGCCGCACGGTGGTTGAGTGGGTAGCACATCGGCCTCACAGTCAGGAGGTCAGGGTTTGAATCTCCGCTGGGCATCTCTTTGTGGAGTTTGCATGTTCTCCGGGT
This sequence comes from Oostethus manadensis, assembly GCA_024372805.1. Lineage (NCBI taxonomy): Eukaryota > Metazoa > Chordata > Actinopteri > Syngnathiformes > Syngnathidae > Oostethus > Oostethus manadensis. Next base: position 4,317,454 of record QODF01000031.1, on the reverse strand, counting down.
ACTCCGGTTTCCTCCCACATTCCCAAAACACGCATGTTAGGGTAATTGACCACTCTAAATTGTCCATTAGAGTGTGAATGTTTGTCTATATGTGCCCTGTGATTGACTGGCGACCAGTCCAGGGTGTACCCCGCCCAAAGCCAGCTGGGATAGGCTCCAGCATACCCGCGACCCTAATGAAGGGGCATAGAAAATGAATGTCCCAGATTTTCCACAATTCCACTTCTTCAGAGGCTTTTTTCCCACTGGAAATGCCATCCATTTTCTATACCGCTTATCCTCATTAAGGTGGCGGGTATGCTGGAGCCTATCCCAGCGGACTTCGGGCGGAGGCGGGGTACATCCTGGACTGGTCGAATTGGAAATGAATGGGTCATTTTTCCAAGTTGCAGATTTTGTACTTTTTTTTTACCGATTTCGATATTAAGACGGAATTCTCAAATCATTGGGGATTTTTGTAGCATTTCCTTCTTTTTCCCTCTTATGGTTAGAGAAAAGTCAAAATCAGCAACTCAATCAGGATATTTAGCGTTCATTGCGCTGTGTACGTGTTAGCATATTAGCCTTTTGAGCCAATGTTACAAGTGCAGACTTACTGAAACCATCAGTGGTAGCAGGTTAGCATTGCAAAAATGCTAATATTAGCAGTTTCGCATTTTAGCTGTAGAAACCTACGGTCTGAAAACACGTAGCGGTATCGCGACAAGCGTTGGCATGTTAGCTAACATGTGCTAACATTAGCATGCTAATAGCTAATATTAGTGATAGCGCCAGCATGCCAATATTAGCATGCTAGCGCTATCACGACAAGCGTTAGCATGTTAGCTAACATATGCTAACATTAGCATGCTAATAACTAATATTAGTGATAGCGCCAGCAGGCCAATATTACCATGCTAGCGCTATCAGGACAAGCGTTAGCATGTTAGCTAACATGTGCTAACATTAGCATGCTAATAGCTAATATTAGTGATAGCGCCAGCAGGCCAATATTACCATGCTAGCGCTATCACGACAAGCGTTAGCATGCTAGCGCTATTAGCATTCTAATGTTAGCATAGTGGCATATTTAGACATGTTTGTGGGTATTAACACACGCTTAGCTCTTGCATGCTGGGTGTAGAACGGTAGTGTTAGCATGCTAATCTTAGCGCCTCTTCTGCTCATTTCTGTTTCTCCTTCATTTGTTCATTCAGCTCCACGCGTTCACACGCAATGACTCATTCATTCATCCGTCCATTTTCTATGCCGCTTATCTTCGTTAGGGTGGCGTTATGTAATGTATTATGTAATGAAACATCACACATTCAGAATCACATAAATACGACCTCTTTTTTTTTTTTTAAATCCCATTGAATCAAGGCTAACCTAGAATGAAAGTCGCAAAAGTAAAGCACAAATCCATCAAACAAAACAAGACAAGATGCTGCCGTTTATCTGCAGCCTTATTGTGCACAACACAGTAGCAGTGTGTCACATGTTACACCGAGTGTGATGCAGCCACTCCTGGTGTCTTGGTACACTTTGGCCCAGATCATTGCACTCAGTAGTTGTAAAGTAGCAATCAAAAGATAAAGTCAAACCTTGCACACCGAACGCTGACAATTTCCATCATTACTTAAGACTGTATTGGTGATTTTTCTGTGGGTTGTAATAGACAGCTGCTCCACAATTTGACATGTTAAGACTTGACAATAAAGAAGGTTGCACAGCTAAGGTCTGATGACCCCTGTTAACCAACAACATACCTGTAGAGGAGAATCCATTTAAGTCCATCCATCCATCCATTTTCCTCCGCTTATCCAGGTCCGGGTCGCGGGGGCAGCAGCTTCAGTAGGGAAGTCCAGACTTCCCGGTCTCCCGGAACTCTTCCAGCTCCATCGGGAGGACACCAAGGCGTTCCCAGGCCAGCTGTGAGGCATAGTCCCTAAAGCGTGTCCTAGGTCTTCCCCGGGGCCTTCACCCGGCTGGGTATGCCCGAAACACCTCACCAGGGAGGCGCCCGGGAGGCATCCGGACTAGATGCCCGAGCCACCTCAACTGCCTCCTCTCGATGTGAAGGAGCAGCGGCTCTACTCTGAGCTCCTCACCCTACCCCCCATTTAAGTCAACATAACCAAAAGAAAATGAACGCAACGGGCCAGGATTTGATAAGACATACAGTGTTGTTAAAACATACCTTGAATTGGATAAATTGAGACCAGTGTGGATAAGGTTATGAAGCCATTTCTAAAGCTTTGGGACTCCAGCGAACCACAGTGAGAGCCATGATCCACAAATGGCCCAGGCATGGAATGGTGGTGAGCCTTCCCAAAAGTGGTCGGCCAACCAAAACGACCCCAAGAGTGTGGCAACAACTCATCCAGGAGGTCACAGAAGACCCCACAACAACATCCAAAGAACCCCAGGCCTCAAAGGTTTAGGTCACGACTCCACCATAAGAAAGACACGGGCAAAAATGCTTCCAAGACCGAAACCACTGCTGAACAACAGCATTAACATTAAGTCTCAATTTTGTCAGAAAACATCTTGATGATGCCCAAGACCTTTGGGAAAATACGAGACAAAACTTTTTCTAACGTGTGTGCAAAAAAGTAAGGGCTTATTTCAGAAAAAGAACACCATACTAACAGTAGAATATGGTGGTGGGAGTGTGATGGTCTGGGGAGACCTGCTGCTTCAGGACCTGGAAGGCTTGCTGTGATAAATGGAAGCATGAATTCTGCGGTCTACCAAAAAATCCTGAAGGAGAATGTCCGGCCATCTGTTGATGACCTCAAGCTGAAACCAACTTGGGTTCTGCAGCAGGACAATCATCCAAAACACACCAGCAAGTCCACCTCCGAATGGCTGAAGAAAAACAAAATGAAGACTTTGGAGTGGCCTAGTCAAAGTCCTGACCTGAATCCTATGGGGATGCTGTGGTATGACCTTAAAAAGGTTTCATTCTGGAAAAGCCTCCAATGTGACTGAATGACAACAATTCTGCAAAGATGAGGGGGCCAAAATTCCTCCCCAGCGCTGCAAGAGAACTTTGGTCCTTGGACACACAAAACAATTCAAAAACAAAACAAAGAGAAAAAACCAATTCAAATCATAAGTCTGTGTGGAAACCTTGGAAACACTTCCTGTATTTACTCTTCTTCACTCACACATTGGTTCTAAACAAGCAGTGCTGCCCTCTGCTGTATGCACCCTCAACTACAGTTCACACCCACGCACGCACTCATCAAAGGCAAGACTTCTCTGGGAAGACACCTGGGACGAATCTTCAAAGAAAACGCCCTCACCGTATAGCGTAGAACCAAGCGGCTGCAAAGCAATCAATTACTCAACAATTTGAACATTTTGTCTTGGGCACAGTCCGAATCGGTTGAGAAATGTAAACAATACAAACCTTTGAAAATCTCCCCATTCATTTCCAATGGGGAAAAATTCCCAGAAAACGAGGAATTTTGCAAAAACTGTGCATTTTACATAATATTTTTTTAGGTACCACCTCGTTCCCAACTGAGTCGGACATTTTGATGGATGTTTGCATGAAATCGGTTGAAAACTGTGGGACTAGTACGTGGACAAAAATAGGTGGAATCAAAACTATAATAACTAGACCTGTGCAATTTCGGGGGAAATTGCGTGTGAATGCTGGCAACGCTGGGGCTGAACTGCAATGCCGCTGCATGCTAACACCCAGCATAATAACATGAATGTAGCTTCCCTCTGCTGCATGCACCCTCAACTACAGTCCAAACACACGCACACACATTCTCTTCAAAGACAGACGTCTCTGGTAGAAGCGCGTGCAGGTACCTTCAAAGAAAACTCCCTCGCCGTACGGAGCAGACCACAACAGCTGCAAAGCAATCAATTTCCCAACAATTAGAGCATTTTGTCTTGGGCACGGTCGAAATCGGTTGAGAAGTGTAAAAAGATGAACTTTTGAAAATCTCGGCGTTCATTTGCAATGGGAAGAAAATCTGGGAAAACAAGAAATTTTGCAAAAACTGTGCATTAAAAAAATTTTTTTTTAGGGAGCACCTCTTGCCCAGCTGAGCCGGATATTTTGATGTTTGTTTGCATGAAATTGGTTGACAAATGATACTAAACTATTCAAAGCTTGCAATGGTCTAATGAGCTGGAGATTTTGACATTTTGGAATCGAATCGACTTTTTGAAATTAAAAAAAAGAGCCGGCTCTTGTCTCAGAGAGCCGATTTGTTTGTCCTCTTCTTTTTTATTGTGTGTTGTTGCACAATTTTTTGACGGCTCACTTGTTATCTATCTAAACAGCTAAACATGCTACTAAGCTAGTATTAGCATGCTGGCATCTTTAAATACTTAGCTGTTACATATCATAACTGTATAATCATGTATTCCAATTAATACAGCTAAACATGCTACTAAGCTAATATTAGCATGCTGGCATCTTTTAATAATTAGCTGTCAGCTATCTTAACTGTATAATCATGTATTCCAATTAATACAGCTAAAAATGCTACTATGCTAATATTAGCAAATTGGCCAACAATTGGAGCACTTTGTCTTGGCCACAATCCTCTTGATGTTTGCGATTGACTCAACACTACACACACGCACACACATCTGCTGCAGACCGTTTATATGTTTTTGTCTATGAAAAAATGCTCCTACATTAATATTAGCATGCTGGCATCTTTTGTCATTAAGCTATCACCTAGCATAATAGTAGAAATGTGTCTTCCAATGGAAACAGCTAAAAAAATGCTACTACGCTAATGCTATAGTGGTGTGATTAATTCAAAGTCTGTGTGGAAACCTTGGAAACACTTCCTGAATTAACTCTTCTTCACTTACACTTTGGTTCTAAACAAGCAGTGCTGCCCTCTGCTGTATGCACCCTCAACTACAGTCCAGACCCACGCACACACTTATCAAAGGCAATACTTCTCTGGGAAGACACCTGGGACGAATCTTCAAAGAAAACGCCCTCACCGTATGGTGTAGAACCAAGCGGCTGCAAAGCAATCAATTACCCAACAATTTGAACATTTTGTCTTGGGCACGGTCCGAATCGGTTGAGAAATGTAATTAATACGAACCTTTAAAAATCTTCCCATTCATTTCCAATGGGAAAAAAATCTCTGAAAATGAGAATTTTTGCAAAAACTGTGCATTTTACATCAATTTTTTTTAGGTAGCACCTCTTTCCCAACTGAGTCGGACATTTTGATGGATGTTTGCATGAAATCGGTTGAAAACTGTGGGACTGTGCCTCCAGCATTCACACAATAATACTAAATACATGAAAGGTGGTGCACAATACTATATGTCTGAATGCTCCAGCATTGACAAAAAATAGATGAAAAGTGGTGCAGAATACTATCTGTGTGAATCCCTCCAGCATTCACACAAAAAAAGTGGTGCAGAATACTATTTGTGTGAATGCCTCCAGCATTTACACAATAAATAGATGAAAAGTGGTGCAGAATACTATATGTGTGAATGCCTCCAGCATTCACACAACTAGACCTGTGCAAATTCGGGGGAAATTGCGTGTGAATGCTGGCAACGTTGGGGCTGAACTGCAATGCCGCTGCATGCTAACACCCAGCATAATAACTTAAATGTAGCTTCCCTCTGCTGCATGCAAACTCAACTACAGTCCACCAACACGCACACACATTCTTTTCAAAGACTGACATCTCTGGTAGAACCGCGTGCAGGTACCTTTAAAGAAAACTTCCTCGCCGTACGGAGCAGACCACAACAGCTGCAAAGTAATCAATTTCCCAACAATTAGAGCATTTTCATTTCACCATTTAGGGCACGGTCGAAATCGGTTGAGAAGTGTACAACAGATGATCTTTTGAAAATCTCGCCATTCATTTGCAGCTGAGCCGGACATTTTGATGTATGTTTGCATGAAATCGTTTGAAAAATGATACTAAACTATTTAATGCTTGTTTATCATTATTATTACATATGTATGTATGTGTGTATACATATATATGCACACTGTATGTGTGTATGTATGTATGTACTGCATGGATATGTGTATGTGGACAGTATGTGTATGTATACGTGTACGAATATGTGTATGTGTATGTATGTATATATATATATATATATATTTATACATACATATATATATATATGTGTGTGTGTATGTGTGTATATAGATGATGGGAAAAGTTCCAAAAAAGTGAGAATGTGGTATTTGTGTAAGTTGTAAGTAAGTAAATGTCAGGGTGTACTTTTGTGAGTTACTGCATTTTCTACCCAATGGAAATGTAGTATCAGAACATGTTCCAGTTTTTTGTAAAGCACCAGTTCATTCCATTCTCATGACGAACAAGTTCATTAAGTTTCCAACGAGTAAAACAACATTCCACACACATACACCTCCGGACGCCCACGCCAACAAAACCGAAACATTGGAAGTAAAGATAGAAACTCTTCCTGACACGAAAATAAGCAAATCACCGGCCTAAAATGGCCCCTGGCTGCACACTGGGGCCCCCCACCCGAAAACATTATTTAAAAAAAGACACATAAAGCTGTCTCGGGCAAGGAAGGAAACTTTGCTCCGGCTTCAGAAGAGCTTTTATTTATAACGAGACAGCAAAACAGAGCAGTTGGCCACAACCGGGCTAGTATGAGCTAGCATCATCTCACCGCTACACTCTAGCGCCCTGCCCCTCCACTTCCGGCTCCCCGGTTCATAGCGCTCTCAGGCAATACTTATAAAATGATGTTTTGCTTTTATTCCCATGCAGTTAAGTTTTTTCTCTCGTAACATGACGATCTTTTCTCATAAACATAAAACATTGTCAATTTATGACTTGTCAAAATCTTGATTTTAAAGCTTTTACAGGCATTGCTGAAGACAGCTATAAACACAGGGGGCTTGTGTGACCCTTGACCTGGGTCGAACTTTAAATCTTGTGAATTTATTATTTTAAATCTCGTAAATTTACTACTTTTACTTTAACTTGTTTATATTCCCCATAATGCACTAGGGCTTGGGCATGCGAAGACGACACTCGTTTTTGGCGCGCTCAAAAAGAAACGCAGCACGATAGCAAAATTGTTATTTTCCACAACCTCATCATGGAGATGAAAAGCGACATCTAATTTCACAACGTACCGGTATATATCCGCGGCATATAGTCCGGTGCGACCGATATACGTAAAAAAGAACACATTTTCCGAAAAACTTGTGGGTGCCGTTTATATTTCGAGGTGCTCTGTAGTTTGAAAAATACGGCACATAGTATTCGTGATTTGAAGAAAATGCCTCATTAGCTCTGACACAGATAAGTAGGCAGCCTACATGCCTTCCATCCCGGTTTCCTGTGCCGGCGGTGCCGGGTTGGGATAAAATGTGCATGACAGCGGGTGAATGTGGTTGCATGTGGACATACGTTTTTTGCAAACTTCGCTCATGTGGATTGGACTTTTTTTTACTTGGGGTAGGGAAATATGCATTTTTATTGCCCATTCATTCCTGCTTAAAATTTCTACTTCCCATCTGGAACAACCCTGACATCCTACAAAATAAAANCGGTGATGCTGCTTGCTGCATTGGGGGGGTGGCACATCCAGGTGCATATGTGAAAATGTAGGTGTGTAAGTTTATGTGTGGTGGCATGTGTGAGTATGAGAACAGGGTTTGGTGTGGGTACTGGGGCTGAGGTGGACGGGTCACGGAGGGTGAGAGGGGGAGGTAGACCCATGGGCCCTCTATGGGCGCCTGCCTCTGGCGTTGGGGAAGGCGATGGCCTGCGGCAGTTGTGTCTGGGGTGGCCTGGAGCTCCCGGGGTGTTGGGTATGGCCCCTGCTTTGGGGGCTTGGGTGGCTTCTGGGCTCGGGGGCTCGGGAGCGGTTGTTACCCCAAAAGTCAAACAAATGTACCGTAAAGACACACAGGTAAACTTCTGAAAATAATAGAAGAGACAATAAATGATTAAAAATGATTTATTAACAATTAAAAAGTAGATGAAGGCCGTGATGCTAAAAAGAGGAAAGTGTTTATTTCTACATGTAGAGGCTTTTCCCTTTAAAACCAAGTTGATTACATTCTAAAAGTGTAAAAGAAACAATCTAAAAGAGGCCTGCTAAGTTTAAAATACGGAAACAACAAAGCAGAAGGTAATAAACCAAAAAAAATTACCCGGGGCCACTAGTGGTGGGCAGACTACTTGGGGTGTGCCCAAGGGGTGCTACCCTCATACTCACCTGGGTGGACGCAGCTGACGGCACAGCAAATAAAAAGTCCAAAAAATACTGCACGTGTGATCCCAGTGCACGCCACCACATGCGGGGCTGGGGAACCTCACCAGCACGCCTGACCCAACCGCCAGGAGCGCCCAGCGTCTCTAAAACAGAACAACAAATTATATTGACCCAGTGAAAACAACAATAACAACAACAAAAAACCTGAATACAGAAGGAAATGTAACACAAGTAAATTGCAACAAAACCACTTAAGTTACAAAAAAAGAAAATTAAGTGAATTCAAAACCAAAATATATCTTTAAGTATTACCAAAAACAGCAGCAGGTTTAAACCTGTGAGAAAAACACATGGACAGCGTTAAAAAGGCTCACCTCAAACATACTAGGGAGCAGGAAGTAAAAGGAAAAACCAGTTCAGCAGACCATTTCACAGCCGAGCCCTACGGGGGAATATGACGTTGAATGCACAATCGCTTATTTCTGTGTCAGGAACCCGGTCCTACCTCAATTTAAACACGAGCATGGCAGAAAGGCGCCAGCAGCAGCAACGAGACGGCTAAGCGTGGCTTAAATAGGCTGCCTAACAATGGAGTGGGACCCCAGGGCGGAGTCCACATAGGCGCTTCGGAGGCAGCAGGGAAACTGGCCTCCCCACTACATTGGCTCGGTAGTTAAATTATGACTTTGGACTGTCCTATGCCTCTTTAGGACAGCTAGATCGGTAGGTGCTTTATTAATCTGGTGTTGTTTTGTGCAACTTTTGTCAATTGTTTTGACTTTTGGTCTGGCACCCTTATTAGGAGTGTTTGTGAGTTTGGTGTTGAAAATCCAAATTCCAGAGGTGCAGTTTATACGGGGGAAAGGTCCTAATTATGTAGATCGCGTTGTGTGAGGCGGGCCGAAGGTGGACCACATGTGGGCTGAGGGGTAGAATCGCGATTCAGCCTTTGTTTTGTCTAGACACGTGATGTTTGTGTTCACCACCAGATAGCCACAGAGATGCTGTAGTTTAATTTTTTTACGGCACATTTTTGGACTGCCACGTTCCTGTAGACTTTCTTCTATTTTTTTTTGTTTGCTTTGAAAATGGCAAAACGGTATTGTTATGAATGTTATTGTTTTCCATTTATTAAAAAAAATAACTATTAAAAAACCGAATCTTTAATGATCATGTAAGGAACGTTACAATGTTCCAACTGGTACGGAAATGGACAGCGCCAATGCAATGGTAATGGTAATGGTAAACTTCAGCACTACCAATGCAGGCATGAAGATCAGATAGAAACACGCCGCAGCCGTCATATTTCTCTTCCTCGTCAAGGTCTACTCTCCTTTACCTTACTTCTGTGCCCCTAAGGATCTTGCCGAATGGAGATCTCAGTCACATTTGCATCTGTTCTGCACCCACCCAGTCCTCCTCTCAGTTTTTAGGGAGGAGCTCAGCAAGCAAGATTTGTGTCTACTAACGTCACGCAGCCAGAGATGAGCAGTCTTGCTACATACAGGAAGTGGTAACGGGAAAGTAGACCTCCTCGCTCGTCTGTGAAGTCTAGGTGAGTCTGGCCCGATCCGGCAAATGGCGGTGGTATGCGTGTGGTGTCTGAGCAGTACGAATATTACTGAACGTTGCAGTCATTCTGTCTCGGTCCGTTCGGAATGAAATCGGCGATACCTTAGGACAGGGGGGTCCAAAGTGCGGCCCAAAGTAACCCCATTCTAAAAAATGTCATTTAACAAGAAAGCTAAGGAAAAAAAGCAAAATCTGTAGCAATTTTCCAAGAACAATGTCCAAATATGAAATGCAATGTAACAAGAAAATGTCATAATTTTGCAAGAACAGCTTTGTGATGTAAGAAAAAACATTTGTAGGTCTTGTTGAGCTGTTTCTGTGGGAATTTTCCTCCTCAGCCTGTCCTCTTGTGGCTCTTCTGCTTGGCCTAAAAACAAACAATATTATTAAAAGAGTTAAGATGTACAGGAAGAGCATTGCAAATACTATTTAAAACGCCGACACCGATAGCAATTAGTTGTTGTGGTGACCTACCCGCAGCGTCTCTCCGCGCCGCCTTACGACTGCAGGAGGCAGCAGACTTTCCGATGAGTCTGATAGCTCGGGCGTGCCGGGGGGCTGCTCCGAAGTCACCAAACTTTGGGTCCAAGTGTCTCAATGCCAGACTCAATGGAGTCCGTAGCAGGCGATCCACCCTAGATCTCTTCCCAACATAGTGAGGTGTTCCGGGCATGCCCTGTGTGTCCAGGGACGTCCAAACTTTTTCCTCGAACAAGAGCCACGTACTGAAAAATGAAAAGATGCAACTTTGCCACTTTGATATGTAGAAGCTAAGCCAAGAAAAAAAAGCTTTGTCAAATAGTAGATCCATCCATTTTTTTATGCTTTTTCGGGTCCGGGTCGCGGGGGCAGCAGTCTCAGTAGGGAAGTCAGACCTTCCGGTCTCCAGCGACCTCTTCCAGCTCCACCGGGAGGACACCAAGGCGTTCCCAGGTGAGACATAGTCCCTCCAGCGGTTCCTCGGTCTTCCCCGGGGGCCTTCACCCTGCTGAGCATGCCCAAAACACCTCACCAGGGAGGCGCCCGGACTAGATGCCCGGGCCACCTCAACCGGCTCCTCTCCATGTGAAGGAGCAGCGGCTCTACTCTGAGCTCCTCCCGGATGGCCGAGCTCCTCACCCTATCTCTTAGGGTTGGTCCAGCCACCCTACGGAGGTAACTCATTTCCGCCGCTTGTATCCGCCATCTCGTTCTTTCGGTCATGACCCATAACTCATGACCATAGGTGAGGGTGGGAACGTAGATCGATCGGTAAACAGAGAGCTTTGCCTTCCGGCTCAGCTCTCTCTTCACCACGACGGTTCGGTACAGCGACCGCATTACTGCAGATGCTGCACCGATCCGTCTGTCGATCTCACGCTCCAACCTTCCCTCACTCGTGAACAAGACCCCGACATTCTTGAACTCCTCCACCTGAGGCAAGACCTCACTTCCAACCTGGAGGGTACAGTCCACCCGTTTCCGACTCGGATTTGGAGGTGCTGAGTCTCATCCCAGAAGCTTCACACTCAGCTGCAAACCGCTCCAGTAAACGCTGAAGGTCACAGCCTGATGAGGCCATAAGGACCTCATCGTCTGCAAAGAGGTCAGGATGCCTTCCGAACGCCTTCCTGGGGAGGTGTTCAGCGCACATCCAACCAGTAGGAGGCCTCGGGGAAGACCCAGGACACGTTGGAGAGACTATGTCTCTCAGCTGGCCCGGGAAGGCCTCGGCATCTGCTCGGAAGGGCTGGACGAAGTGTTTGGGGAGAGGGATCTCTGGGCTTCCCTGCTTAGGCTGCTGCCCCCGCAACCTATTATTACTTATATTTATAGTTACTTATATTTATTATTGTAGTTTGTTTTATTCATAACTTTTAGAGACATAAATAGGGAGACTCCACAGCTAAGATGTTTGCATGAACCGTGCAACCAGTCTTCACCAAACAAGGGAGTCGCGTTGCCGTCACGCACACACACGCTCAGCTACATCTCCAAACTCATAGTTCACCCCAAACTACATCTACCAACTCATAGTAGGTGCGGCATGTGGTTAGTCCACATGAACAGGCACATCGAGGCCCTGTTTGTTTGGGTCATGTGACTTGCTGACAGCGGTGAGAGAAAACGCTTCTTGCTGCCATGTGGGGCCTTTTTCTGTGGAATGTTTCGGCTTTGGGTGCAGCCTGAGAACAGCTTGTGTTGCTCTACCTTCACAATAAAAGTATTTCTTACTTCCCACCGTTCATTTCAATGGAGATTATTAGCCGTTAAAAAAAAAAAGCAAAACATTTTTGCATAGGCGCCATGGTTAAAAACGGTTGCCCTAAGGATGTCTCATTTTGGTATCAATCAATAATAATGAACGCATTTTGAAAAGAACACATGTCTACTGGTATCACTCTGATACTGACTCCACCTTTGCTGTAGTTATCATTATGTTCTATAATATCACATTTCCGGGTCGCATAGTGTCCTAGTGTCTGCCCGGGGGCCTTCTCCCAGCTGGGCTCGCACGAAACACCTCACCAGGGATGCGTTCTTGAGGCCACCTCAACTGGCTCCTCTCGATGTGAAGGAGCAGCGGCTCTACTCTGAGCTCCTCCCGAATGGCTGAGCTCCTCACCCTTTCTCTTAGGCTGAGTCCAGACACCCTACGGAGGAAACTCATTTCTTCCGCTCGTTCTTTTGGCCATGACCCATAACTCATGACCATATGTGAGGGTGGGAAGATAGATCAATCAGTAAATGGAGAGCTTTGCCTTTCGGCTCAGCGACCGCATAATTGCTGACGCTGCACCGATCCGTCTGTCGACCTCGCGCTCCAACCATCCCTTACTCGTGAACAAGACCCCGAGATACTTGAACTCCTCCACCCGGGGCAAGACCTCACCTCCAACCTAGATGGTACAGTCCACCCGTTTCCGACTGAGAACCAGAGGTGCTTAGTCTCATCCCAGAGGCTTCACACTCATCTGCAAAATGCTCCAGTAAACGCTGAAGGTGATCCTAAGGTCACCAAGCTGGACTCCCCCAAAGCCTTGACTGCACCTAGAAATTCTGTCAATGAAGGTTATGAACATAATCGGTGACAAAGTGCAGCTTTGGCGGAGGCCATTCAGGATTCAATATTGATAAATAATATTTTCATAATTACATTTGTTTAGCTACGGTAGGACCATGGATGTGAATATTCTCGTTCATCCGGGTCTTTGTATTCTCAGGACACTGAAGCCATCTGTGAACTGGACTGTTCAGGTTGTCTTAGAAGATGTTTTGCCTCTCATCTGAGCATGTTCAGATACTAAATGGGACACACACCAGTCAGACTACATCTGACTGGTGAAACATCTTCTAAGACAACCTGAACAGTCCAGTTGCGATGGCTTCAGTGTCCTGAGAATACAAAGACCCGGATGAACGGGAATGTTCACAAGTGCTAATGTAGCCAAACAAATGTTTGCATCTTAGCTGTGGTGTGTAAGACGATGCACGAATTAATGGAAGCAGAGTTACAGTGTAGAAGTTATGTACAAATGTCAATTTTATGTCTCAAAGCAACCGTGGTGCACAAGGACCGCAAAGCAAAATGTGAAAGGATGGGCTTTTTTTTACCAGTGATACATGTATGCTGCACATTTTACCTATATTTCCACCTGTTTGCAAGTTATTACTGGCTTATGAGATATGTTTTCCACGTATAAAAAGCCAATTTAGGCCACTAATGTTGGAAAATGAATGGTGTTTGCACAAAAAGCTCACCAGCTACTGTGATGGGTAGAAGACTTTCAAGCACATGAAAGCATGTGTGAACATGCTGGTATTGGTTTTTATTATATTAATTATTACTTTCTCTTTTCTTTCAGAGCACTGATGGCAAACACAACCTTCCACACCAACGCGTTGGAGGAAGAGCGCTTTTGTCCCCTGCTGCAGCTCATGCAGGGGCATGCCCTGAACAACCAGACAAAAACCAATTGGATTGTGGTTGGCTTTCACAGTCTGGTCTCCTGCCTGGGCATTTTGGAGAACGCCCTGATCCTGTGGGTTGTGGGTTGCCGCCTGCAGCGCCGCACCGTGGCCTCGGTCTGGGTGCTAAACCTGGCCATGTCTGACTTCCTCGCCACCCTGACACTTCCCCTCTTCACCCTCTACCTAAGCTCCTCTCATAGCTGGGAGCTTGGCAACCCCCTCTGCAAAATACAAGCTTCTATATTTTTCTTGAACATGTTTGTGTCGGCCTTCCTGCTAGCAGCCATTTCACTGGACCGTTGCTTCCTGGTGGTGAAACCGGTGTGGTGCCAGAACCATCGATCAGTTGCATTGGCGCGGAGGCTGTGTATGCTAGCCTGGCTGTGGGCGGCAATCAACACGTTTCCTTATTTCCTGTTTCGCTCGGTGACTGAGACCTTGGATGAAAGGAAACTGTGCTATCATAATTTTGCCTTGTATCCGTCGTCGGAAGCCAACCTTGAGCGAGACTGCGAAGTAAGGCAAACAGCGACGGCCATCTCCAAGCTGTTGCTGGCATTCCTGATTCCCCTTGTGGTCATTGCAGGAAGCTACATCGGAATCGGGCTCAGCCTGAGGAACAGGAACCGGAGGAGGATGCTGCAGAGTACCAGGGTACATACAGCATTAATTGCCTCAGGTAATAACGATGGATCAGATGCTACAAGTCCTTTAAGAACTACAGTCTTTGGCCCATCATTGTCCCTGACGCCCAGTTCACCCATCACCAACAGCCACAGCCAGTTATCCCAAAGCTTCACCAGGATGGTGACGTTTGTGATTGCAGCCTTTGCACTATGCTGGGCTCCCTATCACATCTTCTGTGTAATCGAGGTTTCGGCTCTGTATTACAGGGAACATCTCAAAGTGGTGGAGGTAGGATTGCCTCTTGCCACCACCTTTGCATTCCTGAATCCAGTGTTGAATCCCATTCTGTACGCCTTCAGCTGCCCGCACTTTTGCGTGAAAATCCGACAAAGTCTGGGAGCAGTCTTTGACGGACTTGTCGAAGAGGGAGGAGGGAAACTGTTTGCTTCCGGAAGAAGTATACGAATTCATATTGGACAAAAAAGTGACCAAGCGTCACCAGGATTACCATCAAGTCCAAAATCACCACAGACGCCTGCCTACGCTCCACCTGACGATCCGTAAGAGGACTGCCGCTGAGGGTGTTCAGATGATCACGCAATGTTTGCTTGATTGCTTATGAAGCGCATGGAGCTTGTGTTCTCCAGGAAAACTTCGGATACCATGCAATCTCTGATAGCAGTGGTTTTCCAACTGGGGGGCGCGGCCAACACTTTTAATTTTTACCATATTTTTGGGGCGTAAGGGCACTAAAAATCATTTCATCTCCAAAACGGGGGTGCTGCAAAAAAAGTTTGGCAACCACTGTCTTATTGGATCTCTTATAAAATGCACATACGAGTGTATGAATATTCATATCCAGAATCCAGCATTTGAAACCGTGCATATTCTCAAACTTGTGATGTATTTTTTGTAGTTGTGGGAAAACCATCTTGTGCTTCTAACCTCCATAAGAAGCAAGATTACAAACAATACCTGAAGGATGAGGAACGCCAGAGTAATTTACGCCTGGAAGGCGATCCATCTTCATCTCCATGTCTTGAGGCTTAAGTCCGTGTTCTGCAAGTTCTCTGCTTCATCTCCAAATGTTTGTCCCTTCCCTTCTCCTTCCAAACTATTGACACAAGGCTGAAATAGGAACCTCCTGGGTGACACTACTCCCATGGTGTCATGGCTGGGGCCATCAACTATACATGTCATTTTTGCTCATTTACGGTTCATCTGAAGAAAGGGAACAATGCAGACCATAATGACGCACAATGTAGAACATATTTAAACAAATTTGATGAATTGTAGCAAGAGATGAATCAGATGCAAACTAGGGTTAGTTCGGGTTAACCCCCTGATTTGCTTGAGGAAGTGAGGTCTGCTTGCAAGGAACTGCTTGACCTTTACCTCTGTACTCATGCACCACAAACAACAAAACAAAGTGACACGTGGAACACACAATGCAACTGCAGCACACGGGCTATGCAGCTGTCAAAATAAAAGCTTACATCCAAAACAATGCTATTTTGTTTTGATTTATACGGCAAGGCAGGCAGGCTGGGAAGCCCATGCGCACACTTTCCTAATAGTTACCCGGCATGCCTTGCGGGATAAAATAGTATTATTTTACATTTTTACTATTTAGATACAGTTACATTGCCAAAAGTGGGGCTTCACAATATGTGTTTTTAATTTTCCATCACTAGAGGGTAGTCATCCTCGCTTGCTTGGTCCATTGCATTAGTGTAAACCATCACAACATAAAGGAGGATTATGCTTTTCAGGTCCCGTAATCCAAAAGCACTATAAATCTGCGTTGCTAACATTTGACCACTTTTCTGAAAGACTGGATTGGATTGATTTGTGTCGGATACGCGGCGTGAGTGACCGTCTCATCACTGCCGTCCAAACGCTTTGGTTCCGCCAGACTCAGACGCAAGTGGGTGTAATGTGGGTCATGCTGACATAGGATTACCACGGAGGTAATTTTGAGGGAATATTAAAGAGAGAAGATGACAAATAGAAAAGAGACCGGGATTAAGAGGACAGACTGAGACCCACATACAGTAAACCGCTCCGTTTTCACGGCAACCCTTCAGTCTGGCAGATTATCTGCCTGCAGTCGGGACATTCTCTTCCATCGCTTCCCTCCCCAGACCAAGACTGAGCACGTAGAGGAATCGTATTCTGCATAAAGCAAACCTCAGTTGAAATGTTGCTGGATCTCGACACTAACCGAATGAGCATTCTAGTTAAAATTGCAAACGATATTGTGAAAGGGCACGTACAAGATGGCTAGGAGAAGAACGAGAAGGTGGAGGGAGCTTTGCTTGCAAGGACTAGTGCCGTGCTTATAGATGTTGTGTACGTGTGCTGCATGCAATCCCAACTTCATGCGTTCATGAAGAATTTGAATTTGCCGATTGGAATTTGGACTTGGTTCTGCCTGCAGGTTGAAGAGACTAAGGCAGCTTATTAAAATGTTAGATGCATAATTGTAATTCTTTTTTGTTTTGTTCTGTTTTCATATGAAATGTAATCGTTGTGTGTTGGCTGCTTGGAATATGCAAGCCAGAGCAAAATGACTATTACGGTAATGCATTTTGAATTTTACAGCTTCACTCTCATTTGTAAATAAAGAATAAATCATCTTTTTTTTAAATAAATGTTATCACTAGTCAACAAATAAGTATTTTTTATGTGTTGATTGACAAAATGAAGCATTTTCGAATGAATAAATGAAGTAGAACGCAAATATGAGGCATTCAGCGATGCATTCAAAGACCCGGTGATGATATGTAGCGCTCTACGCTGACCACACGGTGTCAGTAATGTTACATTGCTGACACTATAGCCACTGCTATCGAACAGAAAGTTAAAAAAGAACAAGAAACTCTCCATTTTATGTCTTATTTTCTCTTAGCATGTTTATTATATTGGGCCATGCAAGTGTAAAGGTGACTATAGGTTTCATTTAGAAGGCTGTATGCATTTTGTTTATGCTGTAACTACAACAAAAATATGCTGATCGTTGGATGCAAACTTTCTCCCATTTTTTCCAACTACTCGCATTTGCGTGTTTTTTGTTTATTCTTTCGTTATTTCGGTTCCATTCATTACTTTTTTTCATAACATTTATTTTTTACATTCCGGTTCCATTCATGGCTTACATTCTGTTACACGCTTCATTACGTTATCAATACCAAAATCCCTTTTTTAATGTAATGACTCCGGTTTCCCCCCACATTCCAAAAACACGCATGTTAGCTTCATTGGCCGCTCTAAATTGTCCATAGGTATGAATGTGAGTGTGAATGTTTGTCTATATGTGCCCTGCGATTGGCTGGCGACCAGTCCAGGGTGTACCCCGCCTCCCGCCCAAAGCCAGCTGGGGTAGGCTCCAGCATCCCCGCCACCCTAATGAGGATAAGCGGCATAGAAAATGAATGAATTGGTTCCAGACCGCCCTCCAGGGCGGTCAGTAGCTTTCATTCAAAAAATGAAAAGGACTCGCCTCAATGCAAGGTAATGTAGAAATACATTTAGTAGAAACATTTTTCATTGTACGTTTCCTAAAAGTCATGTTAAAGTCTCACCTCTACTGAACATCATACATTCCTTTCTGCAAAGTAGGATTCCTTGTTTGTAAATCAAATATTTGTATAATTAGAGCTTTGGAAACACACCTTTTACCATTAGTGGAGCTCTGCAGACATGCAATGCCACCTTTATGCTCCGCTGCACTCCTATTATTTATTGTTTTCACCATATTGATGAAGAACAGGCAATGGGAGCACTGCAGGGCACACCAGAGACGGCTATGGAAGTACCAAGTAAGAAGCCAAAATCGTACCACTGCCACTCTGAATGGGAGGAGAACTGTTTTTTTCATATTATGCTAATATTACTGGTGCCTAGTGAACGGAAAGCTGCATATGACTATTTAAATGTTTGGACTAAGAATGAGTCATCATTTATTCATTCATAAAACTCATACTAGTGCGTGTTGCTGTAAATGCTGTTCTGGTGCCCTAAGGGACAGGAAGTGATGTTTATGGTTGCAACAATAGCCTGTGTTAGGAGTTACTTTGCCTGTTGTAAAGAATTCCAACCTGCAATAAAAGCCCGTTGCTCTGATAATCAAGTCTCACCAGATATTACAGTAACATTACTTTACTGGCCAGTGTAGAATTCTACATATCATCACAATGTCTTTAAACGCATCTTCTCAATGCATTCTATTTCATTTCACCTCATTTATTCATTTTTATGCTGGTAATGCGACAGATAAAAGTCCATCCATGCATCCATCCATCCTTTTTCTTCCGCTTATCCGAGGTCGGGTCGCGGGGGCGGCAGCCTAAGCAGGGAAGCCCAGAGGTCCCTCTCCCCGGCCACTTCTTCCAACTCATCCCGGCAAATGCCGAGGCGTTCCCAGGCCAGCTGAGAGACATAGTCTCTCCAACGTGTCCCGGGTCTTCCCCGAGGCCTCCTACCGGTCGGACGCCCCTTGAACACCTCCGGGGGACGTCCGGGGGGCGTCCTAACCAGATGCCCGAGCCACCTCATCTGGCTCCTCTCAATGCGGAGGAGCAGCGGTTCTACTCCGAGTCTCTCCCGGATGACAGTGCTTCTCATTTCGGCCGCTTGTCCCCGCCATCTTGTCCTTTCGGTCACTACCCAAAGCTCATGAGCATAGGTGAGGGTAGGTTGCTATTGATTGACATCATACACCATCTCAGTCACCATACATGGCTAAGCATTTATGAGTATTTCATGATACTAGTCCAATTTACAGCATACATGTACCACTGTAAAAAGCCTCACAATTTTTATGCTTTTTTGATGATATTTTTTGTCAAGCATTGAGATTTCTCCCTTTCTTGGGTGGTTCTTGAATGCACCAGTTGGTTTGGCTGATATATAATATTGATCTATTGAAGTTAATACACGATTCAAGTCACTACAAGTCATTATTGGAATTCCAACAGGCAAGCAGTGTGGATTATGTAGCCTGCTTGCGCCTAGTGCTAGCCTGATGACAAAGCTAAAGGCTGCACTGTGACCCAGAGTCCACCTGTTCATGGATCATTTTACAAATTCATTCATTCGCAGATCTTGTTGGGTGTACTGTGTGAGCTACGTCACCAATAAGTACTGTAAATGTGGATACAGTGTGCCTTAAGGGTGGAAAAGCGCTATACAAATGAAAGACCATTCATCATTTATTGCAAATGTTGATACAAAATCAGAGGAGAGCTAGCGGGCAGATTTAGAGGCAGAGGTGTGAGCCGTGTATCAAAAATAGACATTTTTATGAGTATCAATTACTGGTGTTTTTTTGCCATTTGCTAAAATTGTATTGACTAATGTACAGTGCTCCTCCCTGAGCCACCACCTTATCGTGGTGGAGGAGTTTGCGTATCCCAATGATCCTAGGAGCTAAGTTGTCGGGGGCTGTCATGCCCCTGGTAGGGTCACCCATGACAAACAGGTCCTAGGGGAGGGACCGGACAAAGAGTGGCTCAAAAGACCCTAATGATGAATAATACAATTGGACTTCGCTCTTCCTCGCCCGGACGCGGGTCACCGGGGCCCCCCTCTGGAGCCAGGCCCGGAGGCGGGGCACAATGGCGAGCATCTGGTGGCCGGCCCTGCACCTGCCGGAAAAGGTAACGTGGGTCCCCCCTCCCATAAGCTCACCACTCGGGGGAGGGGCCAAAGGGGTCGGCTGCAAAGAGAGCTGGGTGGCTGCCGGAGGCAGAGGCCTTGGCGGTCCGATCCACGGCTACAGAAGCTAGTTGTCAGTTCGTGGAATGTCACCTCTCTGGCGGGGAAGGAGCCTGAGCTGGTGCATGAGGTGGAGAAATTCCGGCTAGATATAGTCGGACTCACCTCAACGCACGGCAAGGGCCCTGGAACCAGTCCTCTCGAGAGGGGCTGGACTTCATACCACTCTGGTGTTGCCGGCAATGAGAGGTGACGAGCAGGGGTGGGAATTCTTGATGCCCCCCGGCTCCAAGCCTACACGTTTTTTACCTACACGTAGTTTCCCTACGCCTTTAGGTGGGGAGAAGGGTCCTGACTGTTGTTTGCGCTTATGCGCCAACTGGCAGTTCAGAATACCCGCCCTTTTTGGAGTCCTTAGAGGAAGTACTAGAGAGTGCTCCCTCGGGGGATTCCCTTGTTCTGCTGGGTGACTTCAACGCTCATGTTGGCAGCAACAGTGAGACCTGGAGAGGTGTGATTGGGAGGAACGACCCCCCTGATCTTAACCCGAGCGGTGTCTTGTTATTGGACTTCTGTGCTCGTCACGGATTGTCTAT
>QODF01000031.1:4249415-4285996 GCA_024372805.1 Oostethus manadensis | reverse complement strand
GATGTGTGATAGAAGAGTTTCAGCTAAAATGAAAGGAAAGGTGTACAAAACTGTGGTGAGAGCAGCCATGTTGTTTGGTTTGGAGACGCTGAGGAAAAGACAGGAGGCAGAGCTGGAGGTAGCAGAGATGAAGATGCTGAGGTTCTCTTTAAACTCATAATACTACAGTGTTATTCTCGTAAAATGACACTTTTTCTTGTATGATTACAAAGTTTTTTTCTTAATATTTTGACTTCGTTCTTGTTAGATTCACACAGATTTTTCCATTGTTGCTCTAAAGTTTAATGCAGCGCATGGCGGAATAGTGTAGCCGTCTACAATAATGCATTTCTGGTTGTTGAGTCATCAACATGCTCATCAACAGATGGAGCAAATGACGAGAAAATGCCAAAAGGGGGACAATGGGCTGAGGGCCACGGGGTGGTTGATGTCATAGAGAAAGAAAGACAGAAGAGACTGATTGGAACTGAGCAGAGATGAACATTTCCATCGGTGGGAATCTGAGACAGCCAGATGCATGTGATTATCGCCACTTCGCGAGTTGAGACATGGACCATTGGGATTCTGAACGGGGTGGGCGGCCCAAGCTTTGCATGTCATGACTTGAGGCAGCCACGATGTACTGTAAATAAAGATGGATGGGTCGTATTTTCAGATTTAACTGTCACTAATTAGGCTTACTCATGTTGGTGCCTCGCCCTTACAGGCAGGTGTTGGTCATTTCAAATCACCTATCTTTCTTTCTCTCCTCTTATGTGCGTGTTTTTTCCTAGAGTATGATGGTTTCCTCCCACAGTCCAAAAGAATATGTGTTTCTTTCATTGGAGACTTTTTGGCCATTCGTGGTACAGGGACTAGCACTGGTACCTCACAGGTTGAGGGTCTGTTTTGGTGAAGTATTTCTGAGAAAAATATGAATATGGATGAATGGGTTCATAACACTACATAGTTGAGGCAAAGGTCCCCAAACTTTTTTTGTGAGTGCTTGGTACAAGTATGGATATTTTCTATGCGTTTGGTCTCTCATCCACATGCAAATACTTTTTTTTCTTAATCAGAATCAGAAAAACTTTATTGCCACTGTAAGTGAACAATTCACGAACTAGGAACTTTCTTTGGCGACTCAGTGCGACGTAGAATTCAAAGTAAACATAGAGTACTAAATAAACATAGAACTAACTAAACTTAGAACCCTGAGTAAAAAGGTGAAATCACTGATAAGTAAAAGCATGAGAGTGTTTTTAGTGCAGGTATTATAGGGTGCCAAAAATACTGGTTATAAAGTGAGCATAGTGCAAATGTTATAAAGTGTTCATGAGTTCAACAGCAGCAGGAAATAAACTGTTCTTGTGGCGAGAGGTTCTGGTCCGAAAGGACCGTAACCTTCTGCCAGAGGGGAGTGGCTCAAATAGTCCAGGATGGGAAGAGTCAGCAAGTATCCGGCCTGCTCACCCCCGAGTTCTGGAGACGTACAGGTCCTGGAGAGATGGAAGGCTGCAGCCGATCCCTTTCTTAGCGGAGCGCACGATGCGCTGCAGTCTGTGTTTGTCCCTGGCAGTGGCCCCAGCGAACCACACTGTGATGGAGGAGGTGAGGATGGACTCAATAATGGCCGTGTAGAATTGCACCATCGTCTGGACAGGCAGCTTGGCTTTCCTCAGCTGCCTCAGGAAGTACATCCTCTGCTGAGCCTTCTTGATGATGGAGCTGATGGTCTGCTCCCACTTGAGGTCGTGGGTGATGTTAGTGCCCAGGAAGCGGAAGGAGTCCACAGTTGTGATGGGAGAGTCTGTCAAGACGAGGGGGGGCAGGGGGGCTTTGACTTTCCTGAAGTCCACGATCATCTCCACTGTCTTCTG
Source organism: Oostethus manadensis (assembly GCA_024372805.1). NCBI lineage: Eukaryota > Metazoa > Chordata > Actinopteri > Syngnathiformes > Syngnathidae > Oostethus > Oostethus manadensis. The sequence goes on along the minus strand of QODF01000031.1, from coordinate 4,284,137 downwards.
AGCATTGAGCTCCAGGTTGTTGCAGCTGCACCACGACACCAACCGGTCCACCTCCTTCCTGTAAGCAGACTCATCACCGTCTGAGATGAGCCCGATGAGGGTGGTGTCATCCGCAAACTTAATCAGTTTCACCGAGTCGTGGCCGGAGGTGCAGCTGTTGGTGTACAGGGAGAAGAGCAGGGGGGAAAGTACACAGCCCTGTGGGGATCCCGTGCTGATAGTCCGAGTGTCCGAGACATTCTTCCCCAGCCGCACGCGCTGCTTCCGGTCCGTCAGGAAGTCAGTGATCCACCTGCAGGTGGAGTCAGGCACGTTGAGCTGGGCGAGCTTGTCCTGGAGCAGAGCTGGGAGGATGGTGTTGAATGCAGAGCTGAAGTCCACAAACAGGATCCTGGCGTAGGTTCCTGGGGAGTCCAGATGCTGCAGGATGTAGTGGAGGGCCAGGTTGATGGCGTCATCTACAGACCGGTTGGCTCTGTAGGCGAACTGCAGAGGGTCCAGGAGCGGGGAGGTAAAGGACTTGAGATGAGGCAGAACCAGGCGCTCAAATGACTTCATGACCACAGATGTCAGTGCCACAGGTCTGTAGTCGTTGAGTCCAGTGATCCTGGCCTTCTTGGGGACGGGAACAATGGTGGACAGCTTGAAGCAGGCTGGGACATGGCATGACTCCAAAGAGATGTTGAAGATGTCCGTGAAGACAGGCGCCAGTTCTACCGCACAGTGTCTCAGGGTGGAAGGAGAGACACCATCCGGACCTGGAGCTTTCCGAGGGTTTTGCTTTTTAAATGTCTTGGCCACATTCTGCTCCGAGAGTGTGAGGGCAGTGGGGGAGAGGGGGGGCTCCAGGGCTGATATGCCTGCAATGTCCATTGTAGTCAGTGGGGTGGGGGAGGGGTGTGAATCTTCGAACCTGGAGTAGTGGGTGTTCAGTCTTTCTGCTAGGTGACGGTTGTCAACAGCGGGGGGGGCTTTGGGTCTGTAGTTGGTGATTTCCCTCAGACCTTTCCAGACAGAGACAGGGTTGTTGCTCCCGGACTTCTCCTTCAGATGTTTGTTGTACCTTGATTTAGCCTTCTCCACCTCCTTACTAAATAGGTACTTGCTCTGTCTGTATACGTGAGGGTCGTTGTTCTTGTGGGCCTTTTCTTTCTCCTTCCTTAGCTGTCTCAGTCTGGGTGTGAACCAGGGTTTGTCGTTGTTGAAGGTCACTCTGGTGTAAGATGGGACTATGCTGTCTTCACAGAATTGAATGTATGACGTCACTGTGTCTGTGTATTCGTCCAGGTTATTAGTAGATACTTTGAATAGTTCCCAGTCTGTTGTATCCAAACATGTGCGAAGCTCCTCCACAGCCTCACTTGTCCACTTTTTAGCTGTTCTCACAGTAGGTTTGGAGAGCTTCAGTCGTTGTTTGTATGCTGGGATGAGGTGAACCATGGCATGGTCAGAAAGGCCTAAAGCAGCACGTGACACACTTCGATAAGCCCCACGGACTGTAGTATAACAATGATCCAGCGTCTTCTTCTCTCTCGTCGGACCTTTAATAAACTGTTTGTACTTTGGCAGCTCCTGGCTCAGGTTTCCCTTGTTAAAGTCGCCCAGGATGATAAGTAAAGAGTCCGGGAAAGTCCGCTCTACATCCAAAATCTGAGCTTGGTGCACGTCCGCACATGGCGGGATGGAAACAGCAGACAGGATGAATGAAGCAAACTCGCGGGGAGAGTAGAAAGGTTTGCAGGGAATGAAGAGATATTCCAGAGCAGTGTTGGGAAATCACAGTTACGTCCGAGCACCAGGCGTTGTTGACGAAGAAACAGACTCCCCCGCCTTTCGTCTTGCCGGAGAGAGCTCGCTGTCTGTCGGCACGGAGGAGTTGAAATCCCTCGAGGCTGAGCGCGTTGTCCGGGACTTGTCCGTTTAGCCATGTCTCCGTGAAGCACAACACGCGAGAGGAGGACAAGTCCCTGTTGTTCCTCATCAGCAGAGCCGGTTCGTCCATCTTGTTGCTGAGGGAGCGTACTTTGGACAGGAAAATCCCAGGTAAGGCCGTACGGGTGCCGCGTCTCCGGAGGCGTACGAGTGCTCCTGCTCGCTTTCCTCGTCTGCAGATACTACAAAAACTGGCAGTAGATCAGCAGGAGTGGTAGTTTGTATGTTTAGGAGCTCTTCACGGGTGTAGGAGCACGCTGACACGCCATTTACGAACAAAAACAAACAAAACACGGAGCACGCAGTCACCAGGGCGACCATCGGCGGCGCCATCTTGGATTCATTAAGAACTGAACTTTAAAACTCTGTACAGAGAGGAGATTTGAGCAGTTGATTAGCATGAGTCATGCATGTACCAAGGTTAGAAGAGCCCACCATTGTAAAAACAGAAACATTTATGGGTGTACCAATGACTTACCTTTTTGCAGGTGGTCCCAGAATGTAAGGAATCTACTCCACTATGGTTCAGATATAAGTTTATTGATGTAGTTCTCCTCTATTTCTGTCCACTTGCGACAATGCAGCACCATTGAATGAGGGTAAGCGGCATAGAAAAATGGATGGATGGATGAACTCAACCTGACCACATCCCCCAGTAATGACAGCGTTTTTCCTTTTTAGCTCTGCACTCTAAGCAGCTGCACAGGAGATGATCTCACGTCGGAGGTCAGAAGATGTTTTATGAACGTGGATGATGCTAAAAGTAAGGAAAAAGAATTAACGAGAGGATGGGCTATTTTCTCAAATTCAACGGAGTGATGTTGTTACGGAAAACAATTGTAATTACCTACAGATATATGTTATATATGTTACACGCATGCACATGGCAGCACCTCCACAAGGCTTAGCATGGAGGGTCAAATTCTGCCTTCCATTTTCTGATGACCCAACTCCCGTGCTTGCTCTTGTCGAGGAATTGTTGTGTTCTGTTTGGGATTGGATCAGTTCCAACTAACTAACAAATGATTGGTTAAAAAAAAGAATGTGTGTTTTGCAAAGCGAGTCTCCTACTGAAAGGTAGGTTTAATCTAAACCACGTGAGTGTGACAGTGTATGATGAGAATGCCATGTAGGGAGAAAAGCTCATTCCCGGACTGTTAATCTGGATCACATTTAATATTATACAACCGAGACATTGTTTTTATTTGTCATTGCCCTTGTTCTATATTTTGTATGTGTAAATTCCCTCAGAAAAGTGAGGAGAGTCCTGTTTGAGTAGTGAACAGGTATTTTTGAAGTGCTTTCTAGCCTTTCATCAGCTTTTTGCTTCCGTTGAAGCTCTCTCTTGATGGCCTCTGCTGGTGTCTGCCGGTGGCTACTCAGTATTGCATCTGCAAGATGATTTTCACCCCAAATGAGATGTGCTGCATTCTGGTGGTGATGTTTGGACAATGCAACATGGACAGAGCAGAGGTAGACCCAACCGCTTCATTTTTTCACTGAAAAATCAAAGCAAGTTGGGGTCCACTTATATTTATTTTTGAATTCATTTTTATTATAATATAAAATGAATAATAATGACTTAATCTCATGATTTATTAAACACTAGTCTTAAAAACCTGAAGCTTTGTTCTTGTTTCTTGCTCATAACTTTGGTTGTGCTGCTCCACACTGCACGATTTTTCTGTAGAAGACATTTTTTTTCATGAAAAATCATAACGTTCAAATTTAAAATTTGCTCCAAAGTTAACCAGATGCCCGGGCCAATTTTCAACAAGATCGTTGGAAAATGAGACACACCCTCCTCGGGGTGCATTAAGGCAGCTGATTAAGGCAGAGTGCTACAAGAAACATCAGAAGTAGCAGCTCGGTGGGAAGAGTACATCCAGGACCTCTTTGACGACGACCAACCAGGTGAAGAGGTCACCACGCAGTCCGCAGAGACAGGCCCGCCCATTCTGAAGTCTGAAGTAAGATGGGCTCTCCATTAAATGAAGCCTGGGAATACCAGAATACCTGGGAATACCAGAGACCCAGTTCGGATTCATGAAAGAAAGAGGAACAAGGAACACGATTTTTGTCATGAGAATGCTGTCAGATAGGGTCATCCAGCACCACAAGGTCATCTATCTGTACTTTATTGATGATCAAAAGGCTTTTGACAAGGCGCGCAACTCTGAACTGTTCAAAATGCTCATCAGTATTCAAGTAGATGACAAGGACCAAGAAGCGATCCTTGAAGAAAGACCCGAAGGTGTCATTATCAACAGCGTCAAGATCAACAATCTTAGATACGCTCGTCCTGCTGGCTTGGTTCGAGGACGAGCTACAGTCACTCTTCGATGCTGTGGTTGATGCCAGCTGGAGCCTTGGTCTTAATGTCAACACAAACAAAACGAAAACCATGATCATTTCAAAATTGGTGGTCCCACCGATTTGCCAGCTACACCATGGAAACAACTCCACTAGTCAAGTATCCTCGTTCAGCTACCTCGACGCCATTGTCACCTCAGACCCACGACGTAAGAAAGAAATCCAAAGACAAATTGGAATAGCGAAGGACGCTTTCAGCAACATGCGCTTCTGGATCGCAAGCTCTTGATGAAGATCAAAATTCAGCTTCTTAAGTCCTACGTCTGGCCGACTCTTCTGCACGGCTGGGAATCATGGGCGTTGGCCACTGAGACTCGTAGAAAGGTTGAGGCAGCAGAGATGGGGTTTGTTATTTTTGCAAATGCATTGTTTGCTTTCAAAAATGGAACAATGAACGACTGTGATAGATGAACTCACTGATGTCTTTACAGACGTCTTGAACACGCCACTGAGTCAAGCAGTTGTCCCCACACGCCTCCAAAGGACCACCGTCATCCTAGTTCGAAGGAAAACTTCACCAAACTGCTGTAATGACTATTGCCCACCAATCAACATGAAGTGCTTTGAAAAGGTACTCATGGAACACATCGGATCCATCCACCCTCCCCACCCTGACTGGACCCCTTTCAGTTTGCATACTGATTCAACCAGTCCACTGATTATGCTATCTCCATCGCCCTTGACTCAGGATCCACCCAGCTGAAACAAAAGATTCATATGCACAAATGCTGCTCATAGCATTCAACGCAATCATTCCACAGCAACTGATCCAAAAGCCGGATGAACTGTGATGAACACCTCACTGTGCAACTGGCTGGTGGACTTTTTGACTGGGAGACCACAGGCAGTTCGGGTTGGCAGCAACACATTCAGTATCATCACACTGAACGCGGGGGTACCCCGTGGATGTGTTCTTAGCCCCCTGCTCTTCACCCTGCTGACCCATGACTGCACACGGACACACAACCACTGACCATCGTAAGAATGAGACAACTAAATTCTGGAGCGTGTACATAACCGAGGACCTCTGCTGGAGCCCCAACACCACAGTGGTGGCCAAGAAGGCTCAGCAATGCCTCTACTTCTTCCCCAAACTGATGGGAACCAAAGCCCTGTTTTCAATCATGCACTCCTTCTAGCGTGGAAGCACGAAAGAGCATCCCATACAGCTGCATCACTGTGTGGTATGAAAGCTGCACCGCTGCTGACAAGAAGACCCTGTAGCACAGTCAGAGGGCCTGAAAAGACCATCGGCATTCCTTTCCCCTCCTTTCAAGACCTTCATAGCACCCGCTTGAAGATCGCGTGAGGCTTGACGACCACTCGCCATCAAACAGGACCCCACGAACCCTTCACATCACCTTTTCAGTCCCTTGCCATCTGGAAGGACACTAAGGAGTCTGCCAGCAAGGACCAGCAGGCCGAGGGACAGCTTCATCCATCAGGCCATCAGGATGCTGAAGTCTCCTGGCCCCCCTGTTCCCGCTGCTCCCTAAACTGTGGATTACCCTCACCCCCTGATCCTCACACTAAACACAAGCAGCCTCCTCCCTCCTTCCTTGCTCTGACCCCATTAACTTTTACACTAAATCACTTTTACACTAATAAAAAAAAAGCAAGATGAGTGACCGCACCTAGTAGTAGTAGTACATTTATTTGTCCTTGTAAGAAAATTGGTTTGCAGTGAGGAAAAAAAGACAACAGAACACAAGACATGTGACAAACAGGTCAACACATTTCACATGTAACACAACTAAATTGAATGTATGGGGCAAGGGCGGCGGTCGAGTGCATGTGTCCGGGTGACCTGGTTTTCGGTGGCCAAATCTGGTTCTAAGGACCTGGTGGGGAAGGAGCCCAAGCTTGTGGAAGAGTTTGAGACATTCAGACTAGATATATTCGGACTAATCTCGACCCACAGTTTGGGCTCTGGAACCAAATTCCTTGAAAGGGGCTGGTCGTTGTTCTACTCTGGAGTTGCTGCAGGGGAGAGGCGGCGAGCTGGTGTGGGCTTATTAATAGTTTTCCGGCTTGGTGCCTCTGTGCTGGAGTCATCCCCGGTGAACCAGAGGGTTACTTCCCTACGCCTTCGAGCTGGGGAAAGAGTCCTGACTGTTGTTTGTCCATACGCGCCTAACGGCAGTTCAGAGTACCCAGCCTTCTTGGAGTCTATCAGAAGGGTTCTGGAGAGCACCCCAGCTGGTGACTCCATAGTTCTACTGGGAGACTTCAACGGCCATGTGGACAATGAAAATGTGACTTGGAGGGCGCGTTTGGGGGGAACGGCCTCGCTGAACTGAACCCGTGTGGTGTGTTGTTGCTGGACTTCTGTGCGAACCACAGTTTGTCCATAACAAACACCATGTTCCAACATAAGGATGTCCATAAGTGCACTTGGCACCAGGACACCCTAGGTCGCAGGTCTATGATCGACTTTGTGGTCGTATCATCAGACAGCGCCTTGTTTATGGATTTTTTTTGGCTAAAGAGCTTTATGTTTTCTCTTTACAAATAAATATGAACGGTTTCTTTAGCCGCCCGGTGTGTCATGAAGACATTGCCACTTTGTGTGGCAACTCAGCACCTCCAAATCCGGGGCTATGGTTCTCAGTCGGTTCTCAGTGGACTATACCCTCCGGGTTGGGAGTGAGGTCTTTCCTCAGGTGGAGGAGTTCAAGTATCTCGGGTTCTTGTTCACGAGTGAGGGAAGTTTGGGGCGTGAGATCGACAGACGGATCGGTGCAGCGTCAGCAGTAATGCGGTCGCTGTACCGGACCGTCGTGGTGAAGAGAGAGCTGAGCCGGAAGGCAAAGCTCTCTGTTTACCGATCCATCTACGTTCCCACCCTCACTTATGGTCATGAGTTATGGATCATGACCAAAAGAACGACATCGTGGATACAACGGTGGAAATGAGTTTCCTCCATAGGGTGGCTGGACTCACCATAAGAGATAGGGTGAGGAGCTCGTCCATCCGGGAGGAGCTCAGAGTAGAGCCGCTGCTCTTTCACATGGAGAGGAGCCAGTTGAGGTGGCTCAGGCATCTAGTCCGGATGCCTCCCGGGCGACTCCCTGGTGAGGTGTTTTGGGCATGCCCAGCCGGGAGAAGGCCCCAGGGAAGACCTAGGACACGCTGGAGGAACTACGTCTCACAGCTGGCCTGGGAACGCCTTGGTGTCCTCCCGGTGGAGCTGGAAGAGGTCGCTGGAGACCGCGAAGTCTGGACTTCCCTATTGAGACTGCTGCCCCTGAGCCCCCAACCCGGATAAGCAGAAAAAAATGGAATGGCACATCCTCTTGTTAATTCTTTTCTTTACTTTCAGCATCATCCACGTACCTGAAACATCTTCTGACCCCCGACGTGAGATGATCTCCCGTGCAGCTGCTTAGATTGCAGAGCTAAAAAGGAAAAACAGTTAAAAACAATTACTGGGGGACGTGGCCAGGTTGAGTTCATTCATCCATCAATCCATTTTCTATGCCACTTATCCTCATTCAATGGTGCTAAATTGTTGCAAGTGGACAGAAATAGAGGAGAAAGATATCAATAAACATATTTGAACCATAGTACAGTAGAGGTCTTACATTCTGGAACCACCTGCAAAAAGACATTAATTGATACGGCCCTAAATGTGTTTATTTTTACACACGATACAATCCTGATCAAAATCTTAAGACCAGTTGAAAAACTGCTGGAATTGACCTTTTGCACATTTTGGATCTTAATATGTAAAAGCAAGAAGGAGGAATGTGACAAAAGAACTTTGAAAAAGTCATTTATTGAAAAATTATTCAACTTAGACCATTGCCTAAAAAATGACAAAAACTCACCAAACCAGAACAAAAAATATTCCTTGTAGGACTCAGTAATGAGTAGCTCCACCATTCTTGTTAATCACTTCAAAAATTGGTTTGAGCATGCTTGATGTGAGTGTTTCTAGTAAGAACATTGCTTCAAGTGGTAAAGAGGGCTTCACGAAGGGCATCTGGGGCAACTGTCTGGAACTGATGGCTATTTTTATTAACTTCCCTTGCCATCCATCCCCAAATGTTCTCTATGGGATTTAAATCGGGGGAACATGCAGGATGGTCCAAAAGAGTGATGTTACTCTCCCTGAAGTCAAGCGAGCATTGTGAGCGAGTATTTGCATATTGTAGCTCTACTTAAAATCTCATTAAGATCCAAATGAGCAAATGGTAAATTCTAGCCATTTTTCAACTGGTCTTAAGATTTGTATCCAGTCTGTATAAGGCAGACAAATAAGACAAACAATTGTGGGCTATTCATGCGCATCAACTTCTGTAGTCAGAGCCTCACCAATCATGAGCCTCGCCGCATGTCACTGGCTACTGTTTAACTAGCCATGTTGCACTTAACTTTTTAACTAGCCATGTTGCACTTAACTTTTTAACTAGCCATGTTGCACTTAACTTTTTAACTAGCCATGTTGCACTTGATAAAATGATTTATTCAATAAAAAGTGTCAAAAATATTTATGTGTAACATCTTTCGGTGTACTAAATAGTCCATGTTTCAACATACATATAAGCAAATATACAGTATGTACGCATCTTTTTTCTGTTTAAATTCAGAGGGTGCGGCTTAAATACTGGTGAATTCTATTGTTGGTAAATTATAGTGCTAATTTACTAAAGTGAAGGTTAGGTTTAGCTGAGCTCTAGCTATTAGATTTGATTTCACAATCTCAATTAATTGCAATAAACTGCAAATTTATAAAATTTAAAATGTATAAAAATATGCTACATTTATTTTACACTATAGTTGTTGGTGGCCTACTGATTAGCATTTGACATGTTCCATATTAGCTGGGCTGCACGGTGGATGAGTGGGTAGCATGTTGGCCTCAGAGTCAGGAGGTTCAGGGTTGGAATCTCCGTTGGGCATCTCTGTGTGGAGTTTGCATGTTCTCCCCGTACGTGCGTAGGTTTTCTCCGGTTACTCCGCTTTCCTCCCACATCCAAAATCATGCATGTTAATTGGGGACTTTAAATTGTCCAATAGAGTGTGAGTGTGAATGCTTGACCAGTCCAGGGTGTACCACGCCTCCCGCACAAAGTCAGCTGGGATAGGCTCCAGCATACCAGCGACCCTAATGAGGATATGCGATATAGAAAATGAATGAATGAATGGTTTCAAAGCTGAGCAACATGGGTGCTCCATGTACATCTAAGCACTGGATTCCAACAGCAACAGACCCCAGAATCTCAAGATCATCAAATTTGCTGACAACAGCACCGTTTTAGGACTGCTCACAGACAACAATTGGTCAGTCTACTGGGAGGTGGGTCCAACCGTCTCTGCCGATGGTGTAAAAAACCCAGCCAAGATCAAAGAGATGGCAAAAACTTGGGGAAATCCCGATGCACAGAGCAGACCTCCCTCTACATCCATAGAGAGGAGGGTACGGAGGGTGACCAGTTTCAGGTTCCTCTGAGTCCATCGTAACATTTCTCTTCAGGTGAGGCAAGAATTTCGAAGACTGTACTTCCTCAGGAAACTCTTCCAAGCCCTGCATCCCCCGTTCCGTCTGGAAGATGGAACAGGGAATTTCGGGTAATCACCACACTGAAATACGCCCGTTACTGGACAGTTGGATTCCTACTGATTTAAAGTATGTGGAGAATTTGATGTGTTGTGTTTAGCACCCAATAAAAACATGAGTATACATAAATTGATCTATAAATGTTATATTTCCCTTTCACAGTCTCTGAAGGCCCGAAACCAATTCAAGCCTTTACTGTCATGTCCGACATAACTCTTTCCTCTAATCTGAAATGCGGGGATTAAACAGTCAGCCAACTCCCCATCCATAATTCTGTCCATCCACTCCCTCCGCCCCCTCCCTCACACAGAGTAGTGCCAGACTCGTCATTTTGAGACCATAAACATGATGTTTGAGGGGCTGAGAGAGGAAGGTGGGTGGGGTGGATTAGATTAAGTTGGTCCGAATTCAAGGGATCACCCATGGGAGGCTGGGGTGACAGATCAACAAAATGTGTTGCTTTGATCGAGAGAGAGAGAGAGAGAGACAGACAGAAAATGTTCATAGTCATGCAATTAGAAATGCAGGTTGTTTCAGCTGCTGGTCATGATATTACCCTTAAGTCTTCGAACACCAGCCTCCAATAAGCCATCGGGGTTCTGGATCGGCTGTGACACCATTCAGATACCTTGGCTTTACTGGACCGACCGCAGTTTGGATTGTAACTTGCCCACAGAGACATGCACAAAAAGTAGGACTTTGGACTTTCATGTGAAGATTGAGCAGGGCCAAACACAGAGAAAGGGGAGGGTGGTGATGGGAAACGTCAACAAGACATCTGGCAAAAAAAGTAACAAGGTAAGAAAGCGTTTGACTTCTTTCCATTGGTAAATATGCTCCATTACCACCAGTTTGATATGATAGTTTCCCACCATCATTTTTCAAAATCATTCAATAGCTATTGAACAGCAGGTTGGACAAATGTATGAATAAGAATGAAACAGCCAATGCAGATACAAAATATTACCTCTGGGTCTTCAACTTCCATGGAATTAATCAAAATTAGAGAAGAAATTACCACTGCTGATCTGGTAGTGATCTGGAAGGGATTGAGTAAAAAAGTCAAACAATACACTAAAATCAGCCATTTAAAGAAACAGTACCAGCAGCTGATATCTACAAAGACGCCCTGAACCACTTTTTCCATACAATGTCACGAATGTTTAACCACACTTGCACTTACCTCTAATTCTTCACTTCTTTGAGAAAACATTGTCAGTGTGCCTGTCCACTATTAACCCTTTAATCACTTATTATATATGTATCATTACTTATTATAACTGACTGCTATCTACATCATTGTTATACTGTCTCATCATTTCTGTATGTATTTATAAGGACCAAAGAGTACTTTGTCATGTACATGTATTGTAATTGATGTGAATTGGAAAGCGGTCCATTATCACTAGTGGTATATCACCATTACTTTCTCATCAGTGTTGCTTAAACACACTCAATTTTGTAACAACTGATATGAAAATATACAGTAGATCCCTGCTTTCCATAGGGCTTACTTAGGACCAAGAGCGAATAAGAAAGTCTCTTATTTTTTAGCTTGCACTGCCCCCCTCCATCCCTACTGTTAGCTTGAAGTTGACGTTCTCCTATTTTGTATTTACAATAACATGTACACAAGTGCCCGAGTGATCCTAGGAGCTACGTTGTCGGGGACTTTATGCCCCTGGTTGGGTCTACCAAGGCAAACGGGTTCTAGGTGACGGGCCTGACTAAGAGTGATTCAGAAGACCCTAATGTAAAATACCAGGGGGAGTGACCGCACCTCGCCCGGACGTGGGACACTGGGGCCTCACCCTGGAACCAGGCCTGGGGGAAGGGCTCGCAGGCGAGGGCCTGGTGGCCAGGCCTTCACCCGTGGGGCCTGGCCGGGCCTAGCCTGAATCAGGCGCACGGGAACTCCCCCCCGCAGACACACCACCTGCAGAGGCAAACATAAGGGTCCGGTGCACTGCGATTTGGGCAGTGGTAAAGGGCGGGTGTTCGGGCGACCTGGTCTTTGGCAGCAAAATTTGTTTCTTGGGACATGGAATGTCCCTTCTCTGGTGAGGAAGGAGCCCGAGCTTGTGGAAGAGGCGGTGACATTCCGACTAGATATAGTTGGACTCACCTTAACCCACAGTTTGGGCTTTGGAACCAAATTCCTTGAGAGGGGCTGGACCTTGTTCTTCTCTGGTGTTGCTGCAGGGGTGAGGCGGTGAGCTGGTGTGGTTTTATTAATAGCCCCCCTGCTTGGTGCCTCTGTGCCGGAGTCATCTCCGGTGAAAGAGAGGGTTATTTCCCTACGCTTTCGGGCTGGGGAAAGGGTCCTGACTGTGGTTTGTGCATACGCGCCAAATGGCAGTTCAGAATACCCAGCCTTCTCGGAATCTATCAGAGTGGTTCTGGAGAGCACCCCAGCTGGTGACTCCATAGTTCTACTGGGAAACTTCAACACCCATGTGGGCAATGACAGTGTGACTTGGAGGGGCGTGGTTGGGAGGAACGACTTCCCTGATCTGAACCCGTGTGGTGTGTTGTTGGACTTCTGGGCGAACCACAGTTTGTCCATAACAAACACCATACGCCGTATTCCGTGTCTCCATTGCTGAGGCAGCCAGTCGAAGTTGCGGCCGCAAGGTGGTCTGTGCCAGTCGTGGCGGCAAGCCCCGAACTCGATGGTGGACACCGGGGGTTAGTGCTGCTGTCAAACTGAAGAAGGAGTCCTATCAAGCATGGATGGCTTGATAGGCTCCTGAAACAGCTGACAGGTACCGGCAGGCCAAGCGGCACGCAGCTTCGGCGGTGTTTCTCCCTGAATTCCCCAAGGCTCTGGATGTTGGGGGACTGTTTTGGTTGACACGCCTCTACAACATTGCATGGAAGTCGGGAACAGTACCTACCTCTGGACTGGGAGACCAGGGTGGTGGTTGCCATTTTTTTAAAAAAGTGACCGGAAGGTGTGTTCCAACTATAACTCCTCAGCCTCCCCGGGAATGTCTACTGCAGGGTGCTGGAGAGAAGAGTACGACCGTTAGTTGAACCTCGGTTACAGGAGTTGCAATGTGGTTTTCGTCCCGGTCTCGGAACACTGTACCAGCTCTACACCCTTGCAAGGGTACTGGAGGGTGTGTGGGAGTTTGCCCAACAGGTGCTCTTGTACACTAGGAAAATGCATTCAACCGTGTCCCCCGTGGTCCCGGCCAGGGAGTACGGGATTGGTGGCCCGCTACAATGTGCCATTGGGTCCTTGTACAATCGAAGCACGAGCCTGGTTTGCCTTGCCAGCAGTAAGTCGAGCTTGTTTCCGGTGAACGTTGGCCTCCGCCAAGGCTGCCCTTTGTCACCGATTCTGTTCATAATCTTCATGGACAGAATTTCTAGGCGCAGTCAAGGTGTTGAGGGAGTCCAGCTTGGTGACCTTAGGATCTCGTCTCTGCTATTTGCAGACGATGTGGTCCTTATGGCCTCATCAGGCTGTGACCTTCAGCGTTTACTGGAGCGGTTTGCAGCTGAGTGTGAAGCTTCTGGGATGAGACTCAGCACCTCCAAATCCGAGGCCATGGTTCTCAGTCGGAAACGGGTGGACTGTACCCTCCGGGTTGGGAGTGAGGTCTTGCCTCAGGTGGAGGAGTTCAAGTATCTCGGGTTCTTGTTCACGAGTGAGGGAAGGTTGGAGCGTGAGATCGACAGACGGATCGGTGCAGCATCTGCAGTAATGCGGTCGCTGTACCGGACCGTCGTGGTGAAGAGAGAGCTGAGCCGGAAGGCAAAGCTCTCTGTTTACCGATCGATCTACGTTCCCACCCTCACCTATGGTCATGAGTTATGGATCATGACCAAAAGAACGAGATTGCGGATACAAGTGGCGGAAATGAGTTTCCTCCGTAGGGTGGCTGGACCCTAAGAGATAGGGTGAGGAGCTCGGCCATCTAGGAGGAGCTCAGAGTAGAGCCGCTGCTCCTTCACATTGAGAGGAGCCAGCTGAGGTGGCTTGGGCATCTAGTATGAATGCCTCCCGGACGCCTCCCTGGTGGGGTGTTTCGAGCATGCCCAGCTGGGAGAAGGCCCCGGGGAAGACCTAGGACACGCTGGAGTGACTATGTCTCACAGCTGGCCTGGGAACGCCTTGGTGTCCTCCCGATGGAGCTAGAAGAGGTCACCGGAGAGCGAGCAGTCTGGACTTCCTTACTGAGACTGCTGCCCCCGCGACCCGGATCCGGATAAGCGGAAGAAAATGGAATGGAATGGATTGGAATGTGACAAATCATTAGATTAGATTGAACTCCAAAACCCTACCCTTCTCTCTTCAATTTCCATTGTTCATTCACAACACAATCCAGGCTAAAGGCCAAATATGAAAATTTTAAATAATTAATAGTTCTATTTATTTATTATTTTATTACAAAATAATTAAATTTCACATCAAGGATAAATTAAATGTTTGAAATTCCAATTTAGATTGACTCGAGTCTGACTTAGGTCTATGTTGTGTGACTCGACTTACAACTGCAAGTTTTGACGGCTTGCTTTCACAGGACACTACCATGTTGCATTCAAGGACCGCTGAACAAACTGCTGAAAATCTTAATGCTTGAGGAAAAGACAAACATCTCACACAAATTATGCTTTTTTTTAACAGTGATGGATGTATGTGTTACATTCATAAATTAAATGGTGAATGAGATGTTTTCTGTGGACAAAGCGGAAAATACTCTGTGTACATTTCAGACTCTGTAGGTCTTCTTTATATGAGATGAAACACATACTTTTACTGCAGTATGCGTAGCTGTAAATCCCTCCCCCCAAAATATAGCAATCAACTTCTTCTACGACTGTCTTGAGTTAAACTGGTTCCCCTCTTCCAAGGGGGCGTTGCCCGTAGAGAGAAGTGGGGCCCCTCTGGCTGCGGCCATGCTTGGGGACCTGAAAGACGCAGGTGAGATGGACACCGAAGAAGACGAAGACAGAGGAAGTGAGCCGGAGTTCGATGAGCCGTTGTGTGCTCTGGTTAAGAACTGCAACATGCTGCACAACATAGTGGGGCCTGCTTGTATCTTCCTCAAACAAGGCTTTGCACAAAGCCAGCTCGTATGTATGACCTGACCGCACACACGCACACAAGACAGAAAGATTGCTCTCTTTCTCTGCAAGTGGATTGGTTTTTTGATTCGTATCATGCAGAAAACAACCTGTCATTTGCGGCATATATGATTTCATCAAAAGTAGAACTCCATCTGTCATATGAACATGAATACATGCTCATAATCCCTAAAGTGTTGTTTGCAGATCAATGTTTTTTGTTCATTATCTTCATGCTTCTATGCTTGTATGCTTCTAAATAAATTTCGGCATTTTAACACATACATTTTAATAGCTTAATGTACCAGAAAGAATAATCCGGAGCTGCGGAGACTCGTCTTCCACACGAGTGCAGGAGCAAGACCGAGGCACTTTAGGGTCAGATGTCCTATGACCTAGCTCAGCCCCTGTTCGCACAGTAAGGGAGACCATTGTTTGAGGCAGCATAAGGGTCCGGTGCTGTGCGATTCGGGTGGCGGTTGAGGGTGGGCGTCTTAGCAAATTGGCCTTTGGTGGCCCAATCTGGTTCTTGGGACATGGCAATTCAATTTCATTAGACAAAAACCTAAAAGGGCTGACCGCAGGGTGTGCACCAACTATAGGGGATCACACTCCTAAGCCTCCCTGGAAAACTCTATTCCAGGGTGCTAGAGAGAAGGGTACAACTATTGGGTTCTCAAGGGTACATGGAAGTTTGCCCAACCGGTCTACATGTGCTTTGTGGACTTGGAAAAGGCATTCGACTGCGTCCCTCGGCGTGGCCTGCGGGGGGTGCTTTGGGAGTATAGGATTGGTGGCGCGCTGCTACGTGCCATTCTGTCCTTGTACAATCAAAGCAGGAGCCTGGTTCGCATTGCCAGCAGTAAGGCAAGCCTTAGGATCTCGTCCCTGCTATTTCCAGACGCTGTGGTCCTGATGGATTCATCAGGCTGTGATCTTCAGCGTCTGCTGAAGCAGTCTGCAGCTGAATATGAAACTTCTGGGATGAGACTCAGCACCTCGAAATCCGAGGCCATGGTTCTCAGTCGGAAATGCGTAATTGGTACCCTCCGGGTTGGGAATGAGATCTTGCCTCGGGTGGANGCTCGTATGTATGACCTGACCGCACACACGCACACAAGACAGAAAGATTGCTCTCTTTCTCTGCAAGTGGATTGGTTTTTTGATTCGTATCATGCAGCAAACAACCTGTCATTTGCGGCATATATGATTTCATCAAAAGTAGAACTCCATCTGTCATATGAACATGAATACATGCTCATAATCCCTAAAGTGTTGTTTGCAGATCAATGTTTTCTGTTCATTATCTTCGTGCTTCTATGCTTCTATGCTTCTAAATACATTTCGGAATTTTAACACATGCATTTTAATAGCTTAATGTACCAGAAAGAATAATCCAGAGCTGCGGAGACTCGTCTTCCACACGAGTGCAGGAGCAAGACCGAGGCACTTTAGGTCAGATGTCCTATGACCTAGCTCAGCCCCTGTTCGCACAGTAAGGGAGACCATTGTTTGAGGCAGCATAAGGG
Source organism: Oostethus manadensis (assembly GCA_024372805.1). NCBI lineage: Eukaryota > Metazoa > Chordata > Actinopteri > Syngnathiformes > Syngnathidae > Oostethus > Oostethus manadensis. The sequence goes on along the minus strand of QODF01000031.1, from coordinate 4,267,664 downwards.
TCCGGTGCTGTGCGATTCGGGTGGCGGTTGAGGGTGGGCGTCTTAGCAAATTGGCCTTTGGTGGCCCAATCTGGTTCTTGGGACATGGCAATTCAATTACATTAGACAAAAACTGAAAAGGGCTGACCGCAGGGTGTGCACCAACTATAGGGGATCACACTCCTAAGCCTCCCTGGAAAACTCTATTCCAGGGTGCTAGAGAGAAGGGTACAACTATTGGGTTCTCAAGGGTACGTGGGAGTTTGCCCAAACCGGTCTACATGTGCTTTGTGGACTTGGAAAAGGCATTCGACTGCGTCCCTCGACGTGGCCTGTGGGGGGTGCTTTGGAAGTATAGGATTGGTGGCGCGCTGCTACGTGCCATTCTGTCCTTGTACAATCAAAGCAGGAGCCTGGTTCGCATTGCCAGCAGTAAGGCAAGCCTTAGGATCTCGTCCCTGCTATTTCCAGACGCTGTGGTCCTGATGGATTCATCAGGCTGTGATCTTCAGCGTCTGCTGAAGCAGTCTGCAGCTGAATATGAAACTTCTGGGATGAGACTCAGCACCTCCAAATCCGAGGCCATGGTTCTCAGTCGGAAATGCGTAAATGGTACCCTCCGGGTTGGGAATGAGATCTTGTCTCGGGTGGATGAGTTCAAGTATCTTTGGGCATTATTTTTAAGTGAAGGAAGGTTGGAGCGTGAGGTCAACAGACGGATTGGTGCAGCGTCTGCAGTAATGCGGTCGCTGTACCGGACCGTCGTGGGAAGGAGAGAGCTGAGCCAGAAGGCGATCTATGTTCCCACCTTCACCTATGGTAGATAGGTGCCGAGCCAACTCAACTGGTTCCTCTCGATGTGAAGGAACAGCAGCTCTACTCTGAGCACCTCCCTCATGACTGAGCTACTGACCCTCTCAGGGTGAGTCCAAGGTCTAAACGCACAAATACTCTATCAAAACTGCGCATCGTCCAGATAGAGTTTTCAGGTTCTGTAAACAAACACTTTTGAAACCCCGTCTCAGAGTGGAAAGATTTGAAGATGCCGTTTTCGCAGCTCCGTATGGCTTCACCCCAGCTTCTATGAAAACGCTTGCGTCATAGTTCCACCTCTGTACAAAAGCGCATGCGGTTAAACCGCTAACACGGAAACAACAATGGCACCGTACATTGTTGTTTTTGTCTTGCTGAAGCTAGTGAGCCTGTTGCTGCAAAATCGCTCCGTCTTCATTTTCGAGAAGAACAAAAAATGCTGGCACAACACATCACATTATTTTTTTTATAAATTTGTTACAACTTTAATTATATATCTACAAGTTTTAAGATATTATGTGGCGTACCACAAGGGTCAATACTGGGTCCAATATGCTTTAACCTATTAATTAATGGCAACTGCAAAGTGACAAAACACCTAAAGCTAGTACTATCTGCAGATGATACCACCGCTTTTGCTCTGGAGAAAACACACAAGAGCTAATAAGAAAAGTTTAAGAATAAATGATTACTCTAAAATGATGGTTTGATAAAAACAGATTATGCTTGAATCTAAGTAAAACAAAAATTTTTTTGTTTTACTTTGGTAATTTATTTTTTGGTACTATTTGGTAATAGCAGAAAAGATACTTGTGAGGAAATACAAATTGACGGGGAGGAAATTGAAAGGATGAATGAGTTTTTGGGCGTCATAATTGATGACAGAATGAGTTGGAAACCTCACTTTAAAAACATGAACATAAAGTAGCAAGAAAAACTTCAATACTGAATCAAATCAAATTTGTCCTGAATCAAAAATCCCTCCAAACTCTCTATTGTTCTCTGGTGTTACCTTATCTAACTTATTGTGTGGAGATATGGGAAATACTGCAAAAGTACACTTCACTCGCTTGATGTACTGCAAAAAAGATCAATTAGGATCATCCATAACGCGGCGTATAGAGAACACACACATCCACTGTTTCAAAAATCACAATGATTCAAATTTGCTGATCTGGTGAACCTTCAAAGCGCTAAAATGATGCATAAAGCAAACAACAAGCAGAAATATGATCTTGGGAATAAAGCAAACCTAAAACACAAATATGCAAGAAGAACACTAAAAACCTTTAGTACTTGGTATGTGGAATCAAACTATGGAAGGGATGAAGTAAAGAAGTAAAAGGACGCTCTACAATGAAACAGTTGATGTTTACAAAATATAAGGAAATATCGTGTACATCCAAGGCCGTATTACTTCATTCCTTGGAGAGTACATGTTCAATGCTATGTTTGTTACTATCACCTTATACTTGTAATAGGAACTTTTCATCCTAGTGAGATCATTGTCTGTACTACATCTACGTTCTCTTCTATTTATTTATATTCTTTTAATCGTTATTTATTATGATTATCACTCATCAGGACTGTAATATAAGTTATTTGCCATGATAAGGACATTGACTATTATTCAACACACAGTCACATTACTTTACTTATGAATTTTTGTTTTTTGCTTTTTTTTTACACCAGCACTCGTGCACACAAACTCCCACCTGCCCAACCCCATGCACACTCCCCCCAACCCAGGTCCTCCCAGGCACCAATCTGGCACCGGGACGCACACCCATCCACCCCCGCAGCAGCAAGTCCGCGCCCGGGAGTCAGATTCGCACCCACTCCTACATCCAGGTAGAGCCCCAGGAACCCAGGGCCCAGGAGCGCCGCCCCACCCACACCCAGCAAGCCCAGCCACCTGACCCGGGGCCTGACGGCCACGACCCAGACCCCACTCCGCGCCCACCAACTGGTTGCTCTGCACCAGACCTACCCCATCCTCAATAGAGATTACCGGTACCCCACAGAGCAGCGCAGCCAAGCCCACCTCCCCAAAGCACCACCAGTGGCCCGTATGCCCCTTGGACCTCCGCCAGCTGCCCAACTTTCAGAGTGAAGTGAAAGAGCTACTTATGAATTTTAAACTTACTAACTGCAGGAAGTACTGTTCCCGACTTCCATGCAATGTTGTAGAGGCGTGTCAACCAACACAGTCCCCCAACATCCCGAGCCTTGAGGAATTCAGGGCGGAACCTGTCTACCCCCGGAGCCTTGCCACTGGGGAGTGATTTAACTACCCCAAATAGGATCACTCAGGCACTCAAACCCCTCCACCACAATAAGGTGGTGATTTACGGAGGGGCCTCAGCTTCCCTGGGAAAAACCTATTTCAGGGTGCTGGAGAGAAGGGTACGACTGTTAGTCGAATCTCGGCTACAGGAGCTGCATTGTGGTTTTCGTCCCGATCGCAGAACACTGGACCACCTCTACACCCTTACAAGGGTACTGGAGGGTATGTGGGTGTTTGCCCAAACGGTCTACATGTGCTTTGTGGACTTGGAAAAGGCATTCGACCGTGTCACTCCCGGTGTCCTGTGGGGGGTGCTCCGGGAGTACGGGATTGGTGGTCCGCTACTACGTGCCATTCGGTCCTTGTACAATCGAACCAGGAGCCTGGTTCGCATTGCCAGCAGTAAGTTGAGCTCCTTTCCGTTGAACGTTGGCCTCCGCCAAGGCTGTCCTATTTTTTGTTACCGGACCGTCGTGGTGAAGAGAGAGCTGACCTGGAAGGCGAAGCTGTCTGCTTACCGATCAATCTACGTTCCCACCCTCACCTATGGTCATGAGTTATGGGTCATGACCGAAAGAACGAGATCGCGGATACAAGCGGCGGAAATGAGTTTCCTTCGTAGGGTGGCTGGACTCACCCTAAGAGATAGAGTGAGGAGGAGGGAGGAGCTCAGAGTAGAGCCGCTGCTCCTTCACATCGAGAGGAGCCAGTTGAGGTGGCTCGAGCATCTAGTCCGGATGCCTCCCGTGCGCCTCCCTGGTGAGGTGTTTCGGGCATGCCCAGCCGGGAGAAGGCCCCGGAGAAGACCTAGGACACGCTGGAGAGACTATGTCTCACAGCTGGCCTTGGAACGCCTTGGTGTCCTCCCGGTGGAGCTGGAAGAGGTCGCCGGAGACCGGGAAGTCTGGACTGGACTTCCCTACTGAAACTGCTGTCCCCGCGACCCGGACCCGGATAAGCGGAAGAAAATGGAATGGACTGGAACGGCAGGAAGTGTAGAAATGAATTGAAAAAGGGGAAAACCTGCAGGGTAGAATTGAATAAGCTTTGCTTCTTCCTACTCTTTTTGGACATGTGGAACTGTCGATTGCATTAAGTGATGTATTACAATGTCATTTACATGCATGTTCAAATCCAATTCAACCATTACCCTTACCATTACCATAACCATAATCCAGTGTGACTCCAAGCAGCAATTCCACTTCACTGTCGGTCCAGTTTGGTCACTCGTACTTGCCGTTTTCTGTTTACAGGCCGCCTGTGCAAGTGTGCGTGTCCAGTGTTTTGTTGTCGGTCTGTCACGTGTTTCCGCTTTTAGAGTGTCACAGCGCCACTAACAGGTTTGGCGTATGTATTACATCCTTTTCACAATTACAATTCACAAAGTTTGTGTGGTAATTGTCTAGCCTTTTGCAAAATAATGGCAATATTAGGAATGATACCTCACGATATTATGTAAGACATTTTGGCCTTATAGTGTACATTTGAGAGACTGAAATTGCTTCATCTTGTTGAATGTATTTAGTTTCTCACAGACATAATTACGCACAGCGTTAGATGGTGATTCTAGTATTGTTGTGTTGGAGAATAGTTGTTTTTCTTGGGTGGAACCCCCCCCAAACATAGACCAGAAATAAGCATTTGTTTTTAGAAAATGGATTATTGTATTTGCACAAACAGTGTATGTGCAGCACAGTGGAGCATGTACCTTGCATGTCAGGTTGTTCTGGATTTGAACCTAGCTCCGTCTTTACTCTGAGTACTCTGGTTGTCCTCATGCGGTTCCAAACTAATTGCACGAATGGTGGTTCCGCATGACAGTATTTATGTTATTATTATTATTATTATTATTGCATTGTGCTTATTTCAGCATGTGCAGGTATATTATTGTCGACAAAACTGCGGATGACAAAAAAACAGTTTGGAATGAAAAAAATGAAAAAGCTATAAGCCTTCGTGATTTGTAATACAATTTGCTAGCGTAATCTCTTTGTGTTGTCCCCCCAGCAACCTATAATCCCGCGCTGTGTTATTTCTGCTGCTGATGTTACAGTCTCACAAAACATATCGTGGACAGACGTATCAGAATTTCACCCCGATCAAGCTTGAAAGTGCGTCTTGTATGTGAAGTCCAAAAAACAAGAAAACGGAAGACTTCTTTGGTCTGGTATTGTCTGTTAAATTGTATTTTATTCATTTATTTCCTTTATTCTCTCCTATGGTAGCCTTGTACAAACGTTCATTCTTGTGGCATGCATAATCATACAAGTTTTGCTACTGTGCATTTGGTGTTGAGTACCATTATATACAGTACAGTGTACTTTACAGTACAGGCCAAAAGTTTGGACACACACAACACAGCTGATGGTCCCAACCGCATTAATAAGGCAAGGAATTCCACCGAGTAACCCTGACAAGGCACACCTGTGAAGTGAATGTAAATGCTTATGCACGAATATACCTGCAAGACAACGCCAGGGAAATGTGCACGTAGGTTTCACTGTATGTACAGTATAGCATAAGAATGTCGTTGTCCTTGTTGTATGTGTGTGCTTTAACCTGTCTCTCTGTATCTTTTCATGCATTGCTCGAACGCAAACCACGCCTTGCAGGACCGAGACCTGCGGCCTGAAGAGATGGAAGGTACGGAAGGTTGCTTTAAGACACCCCTGTTACGTGCTGAGATGCAAAAGGGCAACCTATATATTACTTTGTCCAACCCNCTCTCTGTATCTTTTCATGCATTGCTCGAACGCAAACCACGCCTTGCAGGACCGAGACCTGCGGCCTGAAGAGATGGAAGGTACGGAAGGTTGCTTTAAGACACCCCTGTTACGTGCTGAGATGCAAAAGGGCAACCTATATATTACTTTGTCCAACCCTGCCACGCCTTAATAAAACTGTTGTGTTCTTTACCATGGAGACACACATCTACACCTTTTACCGCTCTGAACCAGTCAAATGTAGCCTCCAGCTACATTTTCTTATTCTGTGGTTGAACAAGTTGTGTTAACAAGTGCAGTAAAACGGCGCCATCATAATGAGTTCACAAGTGATGGCCAACAGCACCAAATCTATAAGAATTAATGCTGCCCGATGAGGAAAAATTAAACTAATCGCAGTTTTCAAATTAATTAATCATGATTAATCACATCTTTACATGAAATGTGCCCTTTTTACTGTACTTTATGGACAAAAATCGAAATGACACGACACAACGGACAATTTCAATCAAGTTAAAGGATACCATACACGTCTGAAAATCTACTGGCCTAACACTATTGTCATCGTCTCGTTTATAGAAGCTAAATGATTCCAAACCCGACCGTATTCGAGGAATTTCCACGATATAGGATTTAATGATAATAACTTTAATATTTTTGTAGGTACAGCATAAAACAACTTTTTTTCACCCTGTCCTGTGGGATATGTCCTGGCTGACTTCATGACTTCATGCAGTGTTAAGGTAGTATCATGTAAGTTAACATATCAGTGTAGTTATTACTGCCGCCTAGTATCCACAATACATATATCACTTGTATTTACATACGTCTTGACTTAATAATAGACCATAGTCATAGTCATAGTCATAGACTAATAGACCACCAAGCAAACGTGTTATCAGCCATCGGGGGTTCCTTTGAAAGACCACATAATTTGTTATGTTGAATTTGCGGCCTTTTTCTAATCCTTCCAAGCTTTGGTCCTTTACGAGAGACCTGGAAGCTTGAGGGTTTCGCAGAGTATCTTTGCTATTCCTAGAACTGCAATTTTCTGGACCGAGAAGTTTGATGTGTTTCCTGGGATTTTCTTTAGCCACTTTTCCAGTTTGGCGGTTACTGCCCCTAGTGCTTCGATGACCACAGGCACCACTGTCGCCTTTACCCTCCAGACCCTCTCCAGTTTTTCATGTATCTTTTTCCTGATGTTTCAATGACTTGGTATTGCTATGTCAACCACAACGGCCTTCCTCTGCCGTTTGTCCACCACAAACGTGGCCCTCAGGCTCACTAGTCCTTAGCCTCCTTCTTTACATTTAGTTTACTGTCTCAGGGTGCTGGATTTGGGATGGAACCCTCCATACATTGTTTCCTTTGACCATCCTATTATTCCTGTCGGGTATCTGATCACTGGCACGGCGTAGGTGTTTATTGCCCGGGACTTGTTCTTGCCATTGAGCTGGCTTCTTAGGACATGCCGCACTTGTTGTAGGAATTTGGCTGTAGCCACTTTCTTTGTTAACTCTTCGAGGTTGCCGTTTGCTTGTGGTATTCCAAAGTACTTGTAACTGTCCGCAATGTCTGCTTTTGTTCCTTCTGGGAGTGAGACCCATTCTGTGTGAACTACCTTCCCTTTCTTAGTCACCATCCGACCGCACTTCTCAGGCCCGAATGACATTCCAATATCATTGCTGTAGATCCTGCTGGTGTGGATCAGTGAGTCGATGTCTCGCTCACTCTTAGCGTACAGCTTGATGCCATCCATGTACAGGAAGTAACTGATAGTGGCCCCGAGTCTTGTTGATTATTTGGCTGATGGGGTTCAGTCCTATGGAGAACAGCAGTGGGGACAGAGAGTCTCCTTGGTAGAGGGCACACTCAATGGACACTTGTGCAAGTGACTTGCCATTGGCCTGGAGGGTGGTTTTGCACAACCTCATCGTGTTTCCAAAAAAGGCTCCTAGAGCGCTGAGTCCTAGAGTCCTAGAGTTTTTGCAGACATCCTTCTGAGTCCTGCTGATGTGTTGAACCATGTGCCCAGTTATCTTAGCTGCTATGATGCCAGACATGAGCTTCCACGTTGTGGAGAGGCAGTTTATCCAATTTCTGGACGGGACAGCTCCCTTTGAGGGATCCTCTGAGGGATATATGTTCTTGTTGTTTTGCCTTCTTCCTTCAGGGGTCGCCACGACGAATCAATTGCCTCAATCTGACCCTGTCTTCTGCATCCTCTTCTCTCAAACCAACTACCTTCATGTCCTCTTTCACTACATCTATAAGTTTCCTCTTTGGTCTTATCAAGGCCTCCTGCCTGGTAGTTCATAATTCTGCATCTTTCTACCAATATATTCACTATCTCTCCTCTGGACATGTCTGAACCACCTATCACACATCATACCTGACACTTTTCTCCAACCATTCCAGCCTGCCTGCACACACTTATTCACCTCTTTTCCACACACTCCATTGCTCTGGACAGATGGCCCTAAGTACTTAAAACCCTCCACCTTCATTATCTCTTCTCCCTGTAACCTCACTTTTTCACTTGGTTCCCTGTCATTCACACACTTACTCCATCTTGCTGCGGATAACCTTCATTCCTCTCCTTTCCAGGGCAAACCTGCACCCATCAAGCTTCTCCTCCACTTGTTCCCTTTCGCTGCATATCACAATGTCATCCGCAAACATCAAAATCCATGGAAATTCATGTCTAACATTGTCAACAGGCTGACACTGTCCATCACCATTGCAAACAAGAAGGGGCTCTGTGTTGATCCCTGATGGATTCCCACCATCACTCGAAACTCCTCTGTGACACCTGCAGCACACCTCACTACCGTCTTACAGTCCTCGTACATGTCCTGCACCACTCTAACATACTTCTCTGCCACTCCAGACTTCCTCATACAATACCACAGTTCCTCTCTGGGCACCCTGTCATAACCTTTCTCCAAATCTACAAAAACACAATGTAGCTCCATCTGACCTTCCCTGTACTTCTCCATCAACATCCTCAAAGCAAATACTGCATCTGTAGTACTCTTTCTTTGCATAAAACCGTATATGAACTTCCAGAACCAGTCTCTGCACTGTGTAGGACCGTGGTTACTTTGGTACATGCCTCTCCTGTGAGTCATACCCACAGCAGCTTTCCCGGCCGACACTAATGACACCTTATTAACCCTTAATTATCTGGTGTAGGGGCTCATTTCAGCTCAATATTTCTTTAGTTTAATATATCATTATCTCCACATCTCTCCTTATTCTAAGTAATAATATAATACCCTCACAATCCTTTGTTCAACCAGGTGTTACACACTGATACCAAAATGATTGAAGGACTATGAGCTTCTAAATGTTTATGTTTCTGATTAATAGGAATAATATTTTACTAAGTGCTGTAGGATAGCGATAGTTTTCTGCAAGAGTCCCTAAAACATGTAGTGCGGTTGTGTGTGTGCGTGTGTTGCTTATAAATGCACATGTACTTTTACATGAGTTACTGCTACTTGTGTTGTATGGTTACAGACTTAAGGCGGTAGATATAGAGACTGTTCTCTGTTCCTTGATTGTTATAAGTTCTAACTAATCATTGGAATTGATCTACGTCTCCCTCTAGTGAACACTTTTCCGTATAATTTTTACTCTACTCCGGCTATCTCTAGTGGTTAATATGGGTATAGCATATAGGTCACTTGACATTATACTGTGTGTATATATACACGTATATATGTATGTACAGTATGTATATATATATACAATATATACAGTATATTTATGTATGTATATATATATATAACATGTTATATATATATATATATTTTACATCATAAATTCATGTTTTACGTATACCATATAAATAAATATGAAAAATTTAAAAAAGAAAAAGAAACAATGATATAATTAATAATTATAATGAATGAATGAATGTGAAAATACGCTCCAGCATACCCATGAAACCCTAACAGGATTAGTGGCATAGAAAATGGATGGATGGATAGATGGATGCTGCTTGAGTCAAATTTGACTAGTTTTGACTATTAATAGCATTAAAAATACCCTAAAAATAACTTTTTTTGTCTGAAAAACAGCATTAGTCAGATTTGATAATGGTGTACTGCTGACAAACTGGCAGCAATCATGTGTGTGTGACACATGTACAACACTGGATTGGGAAATGTTTCTGTCTTATGTCAAACAGGACATTATACTGGGCAACAGTCGAACAACATTTGTTAATGATCACCGATACCGTATATTTAATAATTCAACCTAGACTATTGAGACATTCTAAAAAGATCTGTTGTTTTGATAAGTCTGAACTGAGGAAAGGTCCAAATCATTTTGCGCAAAAAAATAAAAAAAACTATGAAATGTTAATTTATTCATTTTCTATAATCTTGAAATACTGCTGTCAGATCAAATTGTGGATATTTGAACATCAGATTTATGCATGTTTCCCCGACAGAGCTGCGTGAGGCGTTCAGGGAGTTTGACAAGGACAAGGATGGCTTCATCAGTTGCAAGGATCTGGGCGAGTGCATGAGGACGATGGGATACATGCCGACAGAGATGGAACTGATCGAGCTCAGCCAGCAGATCTGTAAGTCCCGTAAAATAGCAAGAGAAAGGGAGAGAAATGAAGGATTCTAAAATTCCAAAATTATGCAAAAATCCATTATTCCAACAGGATGCACACTGACAAACTAAATCATAGCAAGCATAGGGAGGTGTTATTGCCACTTCATAATTAAAAGATCCTAATAAAGAATAACAGCATTGGACTTCGTTTTCCTTTGCCCGGACGCGGGTCACCGGGGTCCCCCTCGGGAGCCAGGCCTGGAGGTGGGGCACGATGTCAAAAAAGTTACATTCTGAAAGCATCCTCATGAAAGAACTATTGTTCACCCATGCGGCGACGGGCAGGGGTGGCAATTCTTGTTGCCCCCGGCTCCAAGCCTGCACGTTGGAGTTTAACCCAGTAAACGAGAGGGTAGTTTCCCTACGCCTTCGGGAGGGGGGGCGGGCCCTGACTGTTGTTTGTGCTTATACGCCAAACAGAAGTTCAGAATACCAGCCCTTTTCGGAGTCCTTAAAGGAAGTACTAGAGAGTGCTTCCTCGGGGGATTCCCTTGTTCTGCTGGGTGACTTCAACGCTCATGTTGGCAGCAACATTGAGACCTGGAGAGGTGTGATTGGGAGGAACGGCCCACCTGATCATAACCCGAGCGGTGTCTTGTTATTGGACTTCTGTGCTTGTCACGGATTGTCTATAACGAACACCATGTTCAAGCATAAGGGTGTCCACATGTGCACCTGGCACCAGGACACCCTGGGCCGCAGTTCGCTGATTGACTTTGTGGTTGTGTCGTCGGACTTGCGCCCATATGTTTTGGACACTCGGGTGAAGAGAGGGGCGGAGCTGGCAACCAATCACCACCTGGTGGTGAGTTGTTTCCGATGGTGGGGGAGGATGCCGGTCAGACCTGGAAAACCCAAACGCATTGTGAGGGTCTGCTGGGAACGTCTGGAGCAGTGTGGTTTTCGTCCTGGTCGAGGAACTGTGGACCAACTCTATGCTCTCGGCAGGGTCCTTGAGGGTGCATGTGAGTTTGCCCAACCAGTCTACATGTGTTGGAGAAGGCATTCGACCGTGTTCCTCGGGAAATACTATGGGGAGTGCTCCGGGAATATGGGGTATCGGACCACCTAATCCGGGCGGTTCGTTCCCTGTATGACCGGTGTCAGAGTTTGGTTGGCATTGGCGGCAATAAGTCGGACCCGTTTCCAGTGAGGGTTGGACTCCGCCAGGGCTGCCCTTTGTCACCGATTCTGTTCACTACTTTCATGGACAGAATTTCTAGGCGCAGCCAGGACGCGGAGGGGTTTCAGTTTGGTGGCCGCAGAATTCGATTTCTGCTTTTTGCAGATGATGTGGTCCTGTTGGCTTCATCGAGCAGTGACCTTCAACTCTCACTGGATCGGTTCGCAGCTGAGTGTGAAGCGGCTGGAATGAGAATCAGCACCTCCAAGTCCGAGTCCATGGTTCTCGCCCGGGAAAGGGTGGAGTGCCATCTTCGGGTCGGGGATGAGGTCCTGCCTCAAGTGGAGACGTTTAAGTACCTCGGGGTCCTTTTCACGAGTGATGGAAGGATGGAAGGCGAGATGGACAGGCGGATTGGTGCAGTGTCTGCAGTGATGCGGACTTTGCACCGATCTGTCGTGGTGAAAAGAGAGCTGAGCCAAAAGGCAAAGCTCTTGATTTACCGGTCGATCTACGTTCCTACCCTCACCTATGCTCATGAGCTTTGGGTACTGACCCAAAGGACATGATCGCAGGTACAAGCGGCCGAAATGAGTTTTCTCCGCAGGGTGGCTGGGCTCTCCCTTAGAGATAGGGTGAGAAGCTCTGTCATCCGGGAGAGACTCGGAGTAGAACCGCTGCTCCTCCGCATTGAGAGGAGTCAGATGAGATGGCTCGGGCATCGGGCATCGTGCAAGAAAATGGATGGATGGATGTTTTCTGTAACATAATTCCTGGTCCACAGTACCTTTTAAAAACCGCAACACATGTTTAGCTTCCACCCAATATTGTTTTGGTTCAGAAAGATATTGTGAAAGTTTACTCACAATAAAACTCAGATCTGGTCGAGTAGAGATCATTACATAAATCAGACTGACAACCAACTTATGATATTTCTTAGAATCGGCAGGTTCACCCTCACTGTCAAATTTCATTTTCATGTCACATGGTGTCAATCTTGGTTTACAGTAAGTCATGTCAAATCTTTCCAAAATTTTGCCAAAGTATCTTTTTTCATTCATGTTTATTTCCCCTCTTTTCTGGGTAAAATCAATGCCCAGGAAATGCCTCAATTTCCCAAGATCTTGAATTTTGAATTTTGCTCCCAACATTTTCTTCACACTTTCAAGGATTTGACAATCACTCGCTGCAAGAATAAGGTCATCAACCCAAATTATCAATATGATCTTTTCATTGTCAAATTCTTTAGTGTAAACAGAACAGTCTGCTGTATTTTGAACAAAACCAATTTCAACAAGGAAGTCGTGAAGCATCTTGTTCCAATTTCGTCCTGATCGCTTCAGACCATACAGGGACTTATTGAGTTTGCACACCAATTTCTCTCCTGTTTTTGATTCCTCCTCAAACCCTTCAGGTTGCTCCCTATAAGTTTCACAATCTGCAGGGGCATGCAGATATGCGGTTTTAACATCCATCTGGTGCACTTCTACATCATACTGAGCTGCAAGCTGCATGAGAACGTGTACTGAGGTCATATCAGGAGTGGGTGAGAAAGTCTCATCATCAACAATACCATAAATAATCATAATATCATTATAAATCATAAACAATACCAGCCACTTGACTATAACCTTTTGCCACATAACTGGCTTTATTTATGGTCTCAACTGGATTTTCTTTGATGGAATAAAGGGTTAGGGTTAGGGTTAGTTTGAAGAGCGTAAATCTTCCTGCAATGTTAGTGGAACACCACATGTCACGCGATAACAATAATCTATTTTTGCTAATGCCTCGTCCTAAAATTTGACTTCATAGTCATAATCAGTATAATACTGAGGGGATCTCCAGTCACTTTTTGGATAACGAGCACTCTGGCTTCTCTCATTGTCACTTTTCAAGGTAGTTTCTTCACACGCCTCATTCTTCACTTCTTGTGGGCTTACATGATTCAAATGTGGTTTTGGTGGCTATCTATTTGAGTATCACGTTCATGTGTATTTTTCGTGACAAACTTTACCAGCCTGTTTTTCATTATTTTCCCAGCGCCAGGAAAAAAACACTAAAAACGCAGGACTGTTTTTGTCATATCCGACAAAGGTTCCTTTTTCTTCCAACTTTTTCTTGCCGTATTTGTACGCAGAACATTCCGAGCCAAAAGCTCTCATTTGAGGCCTGTCATGTTTCTTTCCAGTTAACACATAATATGGGTTCTGTTCAAGACGTCTATTATGGCATCTATTNCATCTTTAGCTTTTTCATCGGGATGTGTATTTTTACTCTGCGCAAATTGACCTCTGATGCACACTTCACCTTTCAGACTAGACTTCAGACTTTTTTCTTTGATTTTCATGCCTCCTTCTCCTCTTCACCTTTCACTTCTTCACCTTTCAGACTAGACTTCAGACTTTTTTTTTCTATGCCATTGGACCCCTTCCAATGGCACTGAATGACCCCTTCCAGTCCCACAGGACTAATTTTTTGAAATTAATAATTTTTCACGCAATTTTTCACGCAAAAATTAATAATTTTTGGAAATTAACAGGAAGGGTAATTTTTGGAAGGACCCCTTCCAAAGTTGCACTGGGACCCCTTCCGAGCCAGGAATTTTTTGTGATCCAAAAATTCCAAATTCCAAAATCCAAAAATCCCCCCCAAAAAATTCCAAAAATTCCCAAATTTTGGGGGGGGAATTTTTGGAAATTAATAATTTTTCACGCAATTTTTCATGCTAAAATTAAAATTTTTGGAAATTAACAGGAAGGTTAATTTTTGGAAGGACCCCTTCCAAAGTTGCACTGGGACCCCTTCCCAGCCAGGAATTGCACCGAAACAAGGCAGAAATCCAGCAGTTTTTGGGCATTTCCAGGTCTGCATGAACGAGTTCCAGTACATCTTTAGCTTTTTCATCGGGATGTGTATTTTTACTCTGCGCAAATTGACCTCTGATGCACACTTCACCTTTCAGACTAGACTTCAGACTTTTTTCTTTGATTTTCATGCCTCCTTCTCCTCTTCACCTTTCACTTCTTCACCTTTCAGACTAGACTTCAGACTTTTTTTTTCTATGCCATTGGACCCCTTCCAATGGCACTGAATGACCCCTTCCAGTCCCACAGGACTAATTTTTTGAAATTAATAATTTTTCACGCAATTTTTCACGCAAAAATTAATAATTTTTGGAAATTAACAGGAAGGGTAATTTTTGGAAGGACCCCTTCCAAAGTTGCACTGGGACCCCTTCCGAGCCAGGAATTTTTTGTGATCCAAAAATTCCAAATTCCAAAATCCAAAAATCCCCCCCAAAAAATTCCAAAAATTCCCAAATTTTGGGGGGGGAATTTTTGGAAATTAATAATTTTTCACGCAATTTTTCATGCTAAAATTAAAATTTTTGGAAATTAACAGGAAGGTTAATTTTTGGAAGGACCCCTTCCAAAGTTGCACTGGGACCCCTTCCCAGCCAGGAATTGCACCGAAACAAGGCAGAAATCCAGCAGTTTTTGGGCATTTCCAGGTCTGCATGAACGAGTTCCAGTACATCTTTAGCTTTTTCATCGGGATGTGTATTTTTACTCTGCGCAAATTGACCTCTGATGCACACTTCACCTTTCAGACTAGACTTCAGACTTTTTTCTTTGATTTTCATGCCTCCTTCTCCTCTTCACCTTTCACTTCTTCACCTTTCAGACTAGACTTCAGACTTTTTTTTTCTATGCCATTGGACCCCTTCCAATGGCACTGAATGACCCCTTCCAGTCCCACAGGACTAATTTTTTGAAATTAATAATTTTTCACGCAATTTTTCACGCAAAAATTAATAATTTTTGGAAATTAACAGGAAGGGTAATTTTTGGAAGGACCCCTTCCAAAGTTGCACTGGGACCCCTTCCGAGCCAGGAATTTTTTGTGATCCAAAAATTCCAAATTCCAAAATCCAAAAATCCCCCCCAAAAAATTCCAAAAATTCCCAAATTTTGGGGGGGGAATTTTTGGAAATTAATAATTTTTCACGCAATTTTTCATGCTAAAATTAAAATTTTTGGAAATTAACAGGAAGGTTAATTTTTGGAAGGACCCCTTCCAAAGTTGCACTGGGACCCCTTCCCAGCCAGGAATTGCACCAAAACAAGGCAGAAATCCAGCAGTTTTTGGGCATTTCCAGGTCTGCATGAACGAGTTCCAGTACATCTTTAGCTTTTTCATCGGGATGTGTATTTTTACTCTGCGCAAATTGACCTCTGATGCACACTTCACCTTTCAGACTAGACTTCAGACTTTTCCCTTTGATTTTCATGCCTCCTGTGACCCTTTCCAGTTTGAACACGTCATCATAATTACAGTGGCCCAATATTTCATGCCACGTCTGCACGTCATAACACACACGACACCCATCAGTCTCACTTTTCAAAGTACTTGGATAAAACAGCCTGTGTTGTGTGTTAGTATCAAAAGTAGTACCGTTTTTATGGATGAGTCGGTTCTGTCCTTCTTTGAAGACGACAGTCGCTCCTTGCGATGTTGCCGAAAAGATGTCCTGGGTCCTGCCGCACCGCCGTCTCGGTTCCTTGCGCTGTGACGGCCGTCTCGGCACGGACGATATAGTCGGTGACGCTCTCATTCGTACTTTTACTGAGAGACGTCAGCTCCGTTTCCCCGCGTAAAGGTCGCGCAGGATCTGCAGGGCTTTTCCTCCATCATCAGCGTCTCTCGTCACAAGAGACAAACTTTTATCATCCAACAGCTGAATCCGAACCGCATGCGCCTCTCAACCAGTTGTAGATGACATTTAGAGGTTGGAGATATGTTTCAGGGGATTTCTGATTAGATGTGGCCTTCAAAAGAGAGCAGAGGATAGATATTTTAATACGCTAACTTGGACCATTGGTGAGCCATCAGTAAAAAAAAAACAAAAAAAACAGTCAAATCTGAAGCATTACCGAGACCTGGTCTGGTACCAAACAAAATGAATGTATTTGACATGAGCCACCTTTGTACTACTAGATGAGTATACTACGGCATCATCAGCATATAAGTGTACTTGATAGATTGAGGGATTCCCAGGGGAAATCATGAATAAAAAAGGAAAAAAAAAGTGGTCCTAGAGATGAGCCTTGTGGTACTCCCTTCATGGGAGTAGCATAATCAGAATTATGTCAATTGGACCGTCCACACGGTTGTCTATTAAGAAGGTATGAGTTAAACCGGAGCAGGCTTTTTGCAAGACACTAACAGAATAGAGTTGATCAGGTAGTAAGTCATGGTCAGCAGTGTCAAATGCCTGTCAGGTCACTAAATATCGCACCAGTACGTTCCCTGTTTTCAGAAGAAGTAGACACAGCGTTAGTGAACGTTGACGCCAGTTTCATCAATTGAATTTCAATGCCATCTGGTCCAAGTCCACAATTATCCCTAAGTTCATTAATTGTGCACAGAACTTCAGCAGGTAGTATTTTATGTGGATGAAGAGCTAGAAGAGGACCCAAGTACTGAAGATGAGTCGCACACGTAGGAACTGCCAGCAGATGTAAAATGCTCGTTAAAGGTATTTAAAATAGTGGCTCCTGAATAATATTATTATAAACAAACCTGGTTACTTGTGCTATTATTAGATTTATTAATCATTTTATTCAGGATTTTCCAGAACTAGGATATGGAAGAAATAAAGAGCAAAGAAATATAAATAGTGACACCACCTTATGTAGAGCCCCTGTCTGTTCTGTATGACATGTAATTATCTCATTTATTCATTCATTCATTTTCTATGCCGCTTATCCTCATTAGGGTGGCGGGGATGCTGGAGCCTATCCCAGCTGGCTTTGGGCGGGAGGCGGGGCACACCCTGGTCGCCAGCCAATCGCAAGGCACATATAGACAAACAAACATTCACACTCTAATGGACAATTTAGAGCGGCCAGTGAAGCTAACATGCATGTTTTTGGAATGTGGGAGGAAAGCGGAGTACCCGGAGAAAACCCACACACGCACGGGGAGAACATGCAAACTCCACACGGAGATTCTTGTGTGTCTTGTCCAGCATCATAACAGCTGAATGGGAGTCAAGCTGCCTTTAAGTGCTGTGCAAAATTGCTTTGCCAAGGAAGACTTCATAATCCAAATGAGTCTTCCCTTGGCATTTGACTGCGTTTATTATGAATTTTGTTGCACCACATTTCCATGCCGGACCTGACACACACAAAGATGTCCAACGGAGATTCAAACTCAGGTCTTCCAGATCTCCTGACTGTGTGGCCAACGTGTTAACCACTCAACCACCGTGCGTAATCTCATTTTCTCGTTGTTTTTCTTTTATGTTTATTATTATCACTACATATGTATGTATGTATATGTATATATATATATATATATTTTTAATTTTTTTCCTGTATTTTTACTCATTTTGCTCTGTGACTGTTCTGGTTGTTGCTGAAATTGTGATTATAACGGTTGTTTATAATATGGTTGAAATATGTCTGTGAGGTTCTTCTGCACCCTTTCTTATATCCCCCACCACACCCACCCACCCGTCCCTTTTCAGGTCAGGTCCGGCATGGAAATGCGGCGCAACAAAATTCATAATAAACGCAGTCAAATGTCAAGGGAGACTCATTTGGATTATGAAATCTCCCTTGGCAAAGAAATTTTGCTCAGCCTTTAAAGGCAGCTTGACTCCCATTCAGCTGTTATGA